>UZAN01042358.1:26435-48873 GCA_900618425.1 Echinostoma caproni
TCGTGAACGTCGCTGCATATCGATGTGTGCCTCATCTGTTTACTTGGAACCGGATGGCGGCACAATTTGATGTATGATACTCTGCTTGTAGATTATTTATGCGTAGACTGGAATTGAACTTAGGGTTTGTATCTGAGAGTCACTCAAGCACTGGATAACGGTCCGGTACAATGCAAGTTTATGTACTGCAAGTAACTTTATAGAAAACACATCCACATCTAAATCAGTCTTCAGTACTGAACACGGAGTAAGCCTCTGGAATGCTCAAATCTCCTGAAACGATCCAATAATCGTTTTGATCGCTTTCTGATATTATTCGCTTGCATGCCCCGTCAACGACGGCTCTTGTCATTGCGTATTTGAAACAAGTCTTCCCACTTGAACACCAATCACGGAAACCAACAACAACAGGCTAGTAGACAGATAGCTGATGGGCAATGGGGTTGGAAACAATCATTCGATACATACATATATATATACATACACCTAGCGAGCGGCGAAACCGGTTGATTGCTTCCAGGGAAATTTTGTCCAATCATTAATATACTTCCTAATGTAAAATATATACAGTAATCTAAACTCATGGTATGCCTATTATTTTTCTGTTGTTGTTCTTCTTCTTCGTTTATCTACAAATCACTGCATTATATTTATCGTTGTTTGAGACATAGTGGTCGCTGAATATCCACCCATCGGGGTGTATAAAGCGATTATTTGTCATGACTTGAATAGAGATTTATTAAGGACAGAGGAAAGCAAGTTCAAAATTTTGAATTGGTTCTCGCTCTGAGTCACTGATTATTTGTTCTGGTCCTTCAGGTCGAGCAATTTATCAACAGTCCGGCCACGGGAGCGTAAGTGCCGGCACAAATTGCTTTTAACCACAAACCAGGGGGGGGAGGGGGTGATGACGGACGCTGTCTGCCTCCGTTGGTGCTAGATTACGAAACCGCACGTGTCCAGATCGTCCCGTGGTCAACTTCGTACCGGGGTCGGAACGTTTTCGTCCCACTCACTGGTGTGATTAGTGTCAACAAGGTACGAAGTTAACTCACTTGTGATGGACTTAATTACCCTACATGTCAGTCACACAGGGGTGGGCTTACGGATGCACTCGAACAGACGCCTAGTCATGGAGCCAATAAAGTGTATATCTGTAATCAGTCATGTATATCGTTTTGAATTGGTGTGATTACGAGACACCGAAATCAAATTTTTTTGCCTATTAGTCCTCATCATGTTCCGTGGGAAATTTTAGACAATGTAAAAATGTTTTAAATAGGACTCTTCGGTGACGATGACCAGATTCCATATGCAAAACGATTATGGGGGGAGCTATGTTCTGACAAAGGATGCTAAACAACGCATGTTACGTGATCTTCATTCTGTGGTGGAGTCCATACTCAAGAGTTAAAAGCACCCGAAGATTGGCTTGTCGTTGCAGTTGTATTTTTACACTTGATGTTACTTCCTCTTTCATGAAGATTGAGGCATGATGCGTTTGGCGCAGGTTTACGCATTTTTACATCTAAGCGATTAACTCCTGACCGAGGTTTCATTAATGTCTCTGACGATGCCTACACATGCGCGGTGTTCAGTGGCAAGGTCAACACAAAATGAGAGCTAATAAGTAGTCCAGCTTCGGGATACTTTCACGGCTTTCAAACCCAGGTGCCCTAGATGTTCTTCGACTGTGGTGATTGATTTCTTCACCGGACCGTTGAAATGACAGCGTCATACAGAATGTGATGTTGCGAAAAGCGCTCTTCTCAAGAGTTCCTTGGCGGAGAACATAGCCTAACCACTGGAACCGACAATGTTGCAGCAGTTTAAAAAGCTTTCCAGTGGATAGCAGCACCGGTAGAAATTCTCGATAGATAATCGGTCGTGCCACTTTGCTTTCAGGATGAAGCGCAAAAACCAGCGAGCAAAAACCTCGAATTATTGGACGTCTTAGTATCTTACCGGTCACGTCTCGCAACCGTAGTTCAGGGTTGGATTTTGAGTTAGATATTGGATCCATGGTAGTTAAAAGTCTGGGCAACGGGTGTCGGAGTAGTGCGTCGTTGTTAGTTCATCCCTACTATCGGCGCCTAGTTTACTGTGTACATTCAGTGTTTTCCTTTCTCTGGGTGGGCAGGTTGTTGGTCGGTGTTTATTGCATAAAGGTGTTCAGCTTCGGCCCTCAATATCCTAGCGAGTAAGTTCCAATGAGATCGAAGTCCATCGCTTCTTCTGAACCAAATACCGTTGCTCATCTATGTACGTTTGACATTGAAAGACAGTTGAAGAATGTCCAGCAGAAGCATTTGGATACTGAGGAAGAAGTAGGAGTATTTCACGTGAATAGCACGACTGGATTTATTCTCATTTACTATCCACTGTTGAGAGGTACTACTCATATTTTTGAGTAATGTGTGCACACAAGGGCATCTGCACATGGATTAAAGGATTGCGTATTGTGACGACAGAACAAACGAATAGGCTCTCAAGCTGACGACCACCGATAAAGAGACCAGGAAAATGCTTGCCAACTGTTGAAAATTAGATGTTTCGTTCTGGGTAACTGTAGTGGTTGTAGTAATGGTAGTAGTAGTAGTGGTACGAACTGAACTCGGAATACGAACCACGCAATACGGATCACGGAATAGGAATCAAGAATCAACAACCACGGACTGGATCACGTAAGCAGTGGACCACACTGGCACTAGCACGCAACATCCCACGTGACCGAGACGCAAGGAAAAGGCCATAGGAGTAGTAGTTCGTTTATTGACAGAAACAAGGGGATTACATAATATGTACAAAGTAAGTTCACTGGTTATCCGGGCTTCTACCAATCGCGCTCCAGTATTCTTGGCATCGTTCCGCTTCTGTCTGGGCCGCACGGTCTCTGATTGGCTCTTACGATCTACCTATGGTATTTAGTCAGAAGCAGTGACACGTACGCGCGTTGTTGATGTCACACGTGAAATTTGATTGATCGCAGTTGTCCAAAAACTGTAACCCGTCGTTCCAGGGTACGCACTATGTCGCAGGCCCGGATCATCACAATAACCTTATTCACTCCTCTTTTATGCTGTTCTTTAAATAAATGTCTCTCTTCAAACCGGAAACGGACCTTTGGAATTGCAACAACCACCAAAGATTATTTTAGTTCATTATAATTTCTGAATTGTATGTTATATTCGATCTACAATTCCAGTGGTAACGGCTTCACACATAACTTCTCATTTCGTTACTCATCCCAGTCGATTAGTTTCGCATTTGCATGCTTGTAGTTGGATACATGAATGAATTAAAATTAGCATGGACATCAAAGATGGGCTGCATTTGGTACACATGAGATACGCCGAATGCATGTGAAAGCTCTCTCTCTCATTGTAAACGCATAATGACTTGTACAGTAATCCAGATGATCAAACACCCAGCAGATGTGGTGTTGGAACATTTTGAAAACACGTGAATCTGTCAGCACTTCAGTTTTCAATAATGTTAGTGATGCCTTCAATTATGCAACCCGGAAAAAATGCTGTGTATATTCCAGCAGAAAGAAATATCCAATTATCAAAAAGTGCTTATCTATCAGACTATCTTACACATTGCTCACTGTTCACACGTCTTCGTTATCAAGACTACCCACGGCTATTTCCAAAAGAAGAAAGTGGTCTGAGTAACACCATTTCACTGTTTCTTTCTCTTGCACTTGATAATGAACCTGTTTCGAATTCAATTTATAAAACCTGTAACCATGCGTTGTAGTGCTACGTTCTAGTTGCTGTCTTCTGACTACACATTCGGATGAAAGAGAAGAGAAGGATGATGAGCATGCTGGAAACAGTATTAGGGTGAAGATAGAGAGTTTAGATGGACAAAGGTTACAAGCGTATTGATCGAGTAGATACACGATGACCATTGTAAACTACACGCAGTCATATTGTAGTTTCATGAAAATAGAACACAAAGCGGTCTCCCCGGTACGGGTCGAGGCTGTTATTTCCAAAGCGGTCCCCGGAAAATATCAAACTGAATCACCACTAATCGTACCTAAACAATCTAAACTCTTTTAAATCCCTTCACGTAAGGAGAGATGCATGGATAAAGCGTTACGGCGCTTCAACAAAAGTCATTCAAGCCTGGATACACCACGTTAGAAAATCGATAGATGAACTGAAAGACGGAGAAAACAACTACTCTCGGCGCCAAAATGTGAGCGGGGGGAAGGAAAGGGCTATAATAACCCGTGGCAGACTGCCAACGGAACATTATTCCGGGTCAATACACGATTCACTCGTTTTCTCCCGCCTGGTAAATGGTGAAATACTTGCATGCGGGAAACAGTTGTCATACAGCCTAAATGGAATAGTAACAGTTTGTCTGGTTCAATGAAACACGAGAGCCCGGCGGAACAGATCAGAAAGAATAACACCGGTATACTTGAATAACAGGTGAATAATTATTTTGTACAATTGTTTGAATAGCAAAAAGGGAAAGAGAATATTTTTTACCAGTATATCGACCGAGTAGTATAACGAGATAAAAATTTGGCAATACTGCAGAAAGTCTATGTTTCAGGCTGGACCCGTGTTGATGTGTGTGTGTGCTCATGAATAAGACGAACAGATAAACTTGCGAGCAGTCCGGCCCCGTGGGAAAGGATGGTAGATTTCGGGAACAGAGCAATAGAGACTATCCCGAAACGGGGATGTTTCGTCGGAAGCGCCACACTCCGGGCCAAGAAAAGGGGACGACGGATCGAGAATGAGGGAAGGAATGTCTGACGAATAATGTGCGTGTTGGGGCACCACTTTTGTTGAGGAAGAGGAGAACAAAAGCATATGGGCAAAAGTGATTGGTTGTGGAAAACAGAAGATGATCTAGTAACGGGATAGGAGTGAATGAAACAACTGTTCAGTTCGCGTGTGATCAGGTGTGATGACATGTGTTACGTCACCGATGACTACAGTCATGAGAAGCCAAACCGCTACTCGTGCGTGCATGGTGTCTACCGAACACGATTCGAGGAGCGAGTGCTACGAGCACATAATATTTGGTGATGAGCAACGGGACTGCAGACGTTTGATACGCTCGTAGATTTTCACCGCCGGACCGAGTTTGATACCCAATTCGGTCAGCACATCCATGCGTTTCATCAGTAACAGACAGGCTCCATCGATCTCTTGTTGGAAAAATGCTTCCGATTCACGATGAAATCCTTCCTCCAGTAACCAATCCCGAACATGTTCGACAGACCACGCACGAATATCTTCCGGACGAGAAACAAAGTGAGCCATATCCAATGAGGGCGGATGTAAATTACACTCGTCCGCACAGGACTCGTGACCATTACCTCGTTGAGTTATGGGATCTGTTGAGGGCGGGGAACTGGACACTTCGTGCACAGAATTGTGTGCTTCATGCTCCTCAGTTGAAGCTGTGTTGATGGTTGAATGATTTTTAGATGCGCTCGAAGATAGTGGTTCGGGAGATCTGAAAATTAAGAACATAAAGGTCCAAACGGTTAAAACACATTCAACTGACGGACAACTTACTTACAGTGCCAGGAAAAAAAATATCAGGTTGACAAAATCGTGATAGTGATGGCGATTTTAAGGGTTGGGAAAATCCAAGACTACACCGGCTTCTGTTGNTCTGTTGCGTGCATAGCCCGCATTGAAATACACAATTGTTGATTGTATTGCTACAGTTCAGTTGTGTTACTCAGATTAGACCGGACTCAGTCGATGAGCGTGAATGCCAAATGGCTTTCGACCGAACGACCAAGGTTAAACAAACGAGCAGTAATGNNATCGCTGATGATCCCTCCCATCCCCCATCCCGAGTACCCCTCTCTCACACACACACTGGCGACAAGTTCCACAATCCGAGATGTTTTGGTAGCTCCCTTTTCGTTTGCTTAACGACACGAACAACATTGCCGGTCCACTTGAACTGCGAGCTTATCAGGAATGAGCTCAAGAAACGCAGCTTGCCCTTGCCCTAGCAAAGAATAACGAACGAGTAATGTCAGGATCAAACAGTTGAGGTTGACAAGTGTCACAGTTGTCTTTACTGGGATGATGCCATCCACAGCTGAGATAGGAAGTCTGACGAGTGATGACTTCTTTTTCGGTGTTAATTTTACCGTCTTGTAGGCTTTGCGCTTGTTTAAGTCCGGAAAAATGTTTCGGTTTACCCATAAACGCACACTATATAACTCATGGAACAAAGAAGAGAAATAGGAAAAACGTTCGAAAACGTCGAAAATTCACATCCGCAAATGATCATGAATTATCCGATTAGTGTTTGAATATCCACCTCCCGACACCCAAACCTCACATTTTGCAAATACTAAAAACTTGATTTTCTCAGCTCCCTATGTTATTCCCTGAGTTCGCACCACTTTTTATTCTGATGAATCTATCGGGATTATTTACTCATTGATTATCGATTTATCTTCAAAATGCGATAGCGCTGCAGTGATGATATTACACAATCCCTATGCCACTCCGATTTGTGTGCCACGCAGTCATCCTAAATCGTGACCTCGCTATCGACGGAGGAACTGACCCAGACCGATTGACCTTATTTTATGCATAGGGAGTAATACTGGCGAACACCACTCTATGCAGTGAACCGAGGCGGAAAGGTGTCGTAAGCTCGGACTCCGCTTCGGCTATTAGTGTAAAAAGATCAAAAAATTTGAATTAACTTCTGGGACACTCGTCAAAGAAAGGCAGCGCCAGGGTGCGGGTTGACTGAGTCGAAAGCCGCTTTCAAATGGAGGAAGATAGAACATCTAGCGGACTGGCAATTGGTGAGAACGACACCCGAAGAGAAAAAACTGAATTGTTAATTCTGGTCAGCCCCGCTGGGAACGAGTTGACAGTGTTAGCACATGCGTTCCATTCGATGGATTCAGAGTTCAAAGCCCGGACGGGGAAGTGGATATGCAATGTTGAGGGTGAGAGCAGAACGTGGATCTTGTACTTCCTAAGTATATGAATGTCTGGAAACAATGGGGTTGTGAGTTAGAATAAAGTTTGACGGATGTTCAGTGAAAATAGATACTATTTATCTCACTATGACCACCGCCACTACCTATAAACCACGCCGAGATAAATGTGAAGATAATCGACTTAACCACTGGCAAAACTGCACCACCATTCTTTCCAAAGTGATTCCACCGACCTTGTGGTAGTTTCCTACCCTGGACACATCAGAACCGGTCTTTCTTAGGGTTCGAGCTAAGTTCCCGCTAATGGCTTGTGTTCGTAGGCTCAGCTGAGAAAATCCTATTAACCGAGTTCTCGTGGTTAACATTTCTGTTGATTTGTGAAATCAGACGAGAAGTTCTAATCCAGGAGATGATGTATCGTAGTTAACTCACCAAACGATGTCGGCTCCATGAACCGGTCCCAGAACTGCTGACCATAGAGTGGCTGGTTCGACGAGACAACAAGAGTATATTGGGCATCATGACAGAAGCACCATCCACAAAAGTGGAGTCGGACTGACGAGACACTGATCCCTAGCGCTTTGTTTGTTGCGCTATTCTGTGGAAGGTTTGAGATGAAGCAACTAACTTCTACCTTCTACTTGGGCGTGGAGAACTGAGTAATAAGCATAGCACAATGAGGACATAGAGATGGCAACGGGAACGAACTATAAACTTGTCGTTTGCCTAGACTTCTATCATGTACAATGGTGGTACTCCATACGAAGTTACTACTTGTGAATTATGATAATATCTTTCTACTCTTACTTTATTTACTCATATTGGAGCATAAGTTATTTCTACTCAGCTACACATGTACCACCAATCAGCATGAACAGATATACTACTATAACCAGGTATTGATTTTATCATATTTTATGCTTCTAATGTCGTTAATGTTACACGAACTATTCTGTGTGATCACGTGTCATCCCAACAATCCAGAATATCATAAATGGACCGTTTCGTGAACATCCGCATCGTGGATACATCGAATCGCGATTCCGAAATACCTGCTAACATTAACTGTCCCGCTGAAACAAATTACTCAACGTACAAGTAATGCTCAGCGATGTGATCGGTTTGGCCGATTCCATGCATTTCGGTATCGCTGAAGAGTCATTCGAACGCGAAACACTTGAGCTGCCGCGTCCGCATCAATCCGAGGAGAAAAAAAAGAAAAGAGATGACTCGTTTGGTGATTAATCGATCACACTGTCACGTGGTGATGTACTCTCGTTTGGTAAAAATACAGTTAGACAAGATTGCACGCGTAGAGGTCAGCTGAGCGCATGATCGATCTGATTCTCAGATCAAAGGTGGTCATTAGTGTGAACAACTGATCAATTCATTTGCGCCCCAACTATCAGAATTTTGAGTTGGTCTAATGATCAACAAATTCAGAAGTTATCGCATCTTAACATGCTAAAACTGGAACCGCATTGAACACATTTGTCATAACACGTTAAATACTCTGTGCTACCGACCTGAAACATTTCACTGTTCAATAAATCCAGCAAATTATTGATCTAACATCATGGTTTACGGGTAAAATTGATCGTGACTCTTATGTGTCCTCACAACCTCTCTCTCTCTCTCTTAGATGTTTCCCTCTCTCACGTGTATTTCACCTCATAAATACATTTCGGCACACTCTCGGACCCACAAGCCCGTGCTACCATCTGGATTCCACTTTTCAGTCCTCTATCCCTATCTTTGTCAAGCTCCTCGCATAATTCCTCTTCTGTTTCTTATGCTACGTGTAAAATTGGTTTTCTATTTCGTGCCAGAAGATTCTTCACTCAGTAAAGCTTAGATTCACAGCGCTCTAAAATACTGCAGCCCTGTTTGCTAGCTCGCATCTTCATCCCCAATGTGTAGTTTGTGGTGGAGAAAAAACCGTGAGTGCACGTTGTAGAACAATATAAACTGAGGAAATACACAACTCATACCTGGATGTTTCCACTCGCTGAGGAAACAATGTGGCAAATGAATAAGGTCTGAGGCTCGACCGCTATCACCACCACCACCACCCGACTTTGATGGTAGGCAGCTTCGCAATCGTCCCGTTCAACACCACGCGTATCCCAGTAAACCACTTCAGATCCCAGGTATCAGGATACCAATTATCACGAAAGAACAATAGGTCCTTATGACTATGGCGCTTCCCCCTTCTGCTTGGGTTCATCACACAAGAAAGTGTCATGGAAAAAAAAATACCGTGATCAGGATACCAAACTCACTTCGTCATGGAGCACGGCGTGGATGGCTTTACGGGACTGGGCGTGGATGTGCGCTCAGACAGCGACACTGATTCCGTCCGACCACTTGGAGCGGGCACGGGAGTTGTGTGGTTAGTCTGATTGAGTGGGGATGCGTGAACACTCGAACAGACGGACGAATCGGTTCTATCGGTTGCGGAATTCACCGGACCACCATGTGCCGGCGTATTCGGCAAGTTGTCAATCGGTTTGATGGGCGATTTGACGGACGACGTGAACGCATTAGTATCGTTTTGAGGTGAGTGATCGGTTATGGGAGTACGTGTCTGATTTGGTGTAGTACTAGTCGGGGGTTCGGTGGATGTCGACTTGAGTGGGGTTTTGGTCGATTCTGATGCTTGACCCGCCTCGGACATAGAATTCAACCCAGGATCCGATTGCATAGAATTCTCGGGATATTTCGCTTCAGCGTGAGTCAAACTCATATCCATATGGCCGGACAACGTGGGAAATGTGTTGTCCGGAGCACCTGGCAGCGTTCCTATGGCAACGGAATAGCCCTCCTTTTGACAAGCTGCACAAACCCACGGTAAGCTTCGATCGACCGGTTCCTCTAGATTCGGTACGTGACACTCGGGATGGAATCCTTTGTCACAGGCATCACAAATCAGAAGTTCACTCTGAAGATACGAACGGTGAAAAAGACGGATTGTAACTGAACTGGAAGAAAGATGTTCAAATGTTAGATTGTGATCATACCAGTGGACCTAATGAAGTTATTAATATTGACTTACTACAAACTGATCCCGTGAAACTTGGTGTCCTAAGGTAGATCATTTAGCTTAATTTGGTTGCATATCAAGCCGGTTAAACTCCAGAACAGCCAAACGGTCATTCCGACCAATTTATTTTTCCGATCTCCATAACTGTTCAGGTGAACTTTCCAATCGTTGTTTCGCGTGACTTTCTAAAATCGATATGCTTTTCTTTTCCTCAACATTGGATAGGTACCGGTTAGACTGTATTCGAGCGCACCGACGTTATAGTTACAGTTCGATTGGTTTTCTTGTTTTCGCCGGCAACAATTGAAATCGATCGATACATTTGCTATGGGCGGTGAGGGCAAACATCACTACAGCCATTGTAGACCAATAAATTCGTGATTGCTAATGCCTACGTGATTTGGGCCATAGGATCCGGGGTTCTAACCCTGCCACCGCTACTGGACCATCTTGATAGGCTGTTTAGCTATACTCGACTCAATATCACACCTATCCGGTTCAGAGCCCAGGTTACCCGTTTTCGTTATATATATATATATATATATATATATATATATATATATATATATATATAAAGACAAGAACTGATAGCGAGACTTACTTCGTATCCTTTTCCTTGACACACCGTACAAGTCTTGCAGTCCGAGCATTGCCAAGGCGATTGTCGTGCACGCTCCGTCAGTTCAGGCCAATAATCCAAACAAGTCGGATGAGCTGGTATGCAAGTTGAGCGGATTGGAAACGATTCGCGGGTAGCGAGAGTGAATGTGATTGATTGATTAAGTAATTCAGTATAGGGGTGGGATACAGAGGGAAAAACCGAGAATAAAATTTGAAATTATTGAAGATTGAATTCAATTCACGGTTGAACAATAAAACAAAACAGAATCGTATCGAGAGAAAAAACACCAAAACACTGAATATAAAAATGAAACAGGGATACAAGCCACCTACACTTTGTCGTGCCAGAGAAATTGTTCGAACAGGTGCGTTGTTCACGAATCACTAGATTCAGAGGACTATCATCACCATGACTCTTGAGCTCAATCGATTCGCCAGGATAACCAAATGTTTTAGTGGTGACGAAATCGATAGGGTTCAATGTGAGCGCAGACTTTCGATGCATCAGTTTGGCACAGTCCAGAGCGGTACGAATAGTTTGCAAGATCATGGATAATCCATGTGCTTCAAGCGGATCCGCTCGGAACCATTTGTTCGGAGTGGGATTAGGCTCCCAGGCTAAAAAGTATGGATCCACGTCCCGGGTTGTTCCAGTGCTGTTTTATCGCGAACAAAATAGGAGAGATACAACCGGTGAAGGAAAATTGACGTCGAGACGAGGATGCAAAAGAAAAACGGATTTGGTTGACTCATCGTCAAAACGATTGACTCACCTGTGTCTCTTGGATAAGTAGAGAGCATGGTAACAGAGAAGACATCGTTCATGACTGTTTGCCTCAAAATGATCGAGCAAATAGCGTCGACTCTCACTTGTATTAACTGTCTGATTGACACTGGATCCAGGATATGCAGATCCGGAATCGCTGTGTATGGGCAAATCTGTGGTTTGCTCCGTTTCATCTTCATCCAGTTGAGGTGCATACAGTAGACGAAGTCGAGGAAGAAACAGCAACGATTTGAAGTCACCTCGAAATAGATTTGAATCTATCGCTGTGAAACGATTTGTCGAAGCTGACCGAAAAACTTCAATCGGTTTAGTCGTCTCGCCCGGTTTGAGTAGGACAAAGGTGAACTGGCTACGGAAACCGAAACGTAACTTACTCAATTGAACACCGGACCACAATTGAAAGGTGCGTGCAAACAGGTAGACCAAAGTATACACCAGTTGTTGAGGATTGGATTTGCCGAAGAAATTCCGATGCCATAGTAAGTCATCAATCGATGTGAACGTTGTTTCTGCATGCTTTGATACAGCCACAGAAACAACACCGATCGATTGGTTTGACAATTCATTCGATGAGAGTGATTTGGTGACAATCGAATCGAAAATATTGGCTGATTGCATTCGAGTTTTGGTTGATAATAGAGCTGGAGGACGGACAGACTCGTCTTGTATACCAAATCTGACCGGTGACTTTGTTAGCCAATGAAGAGGATGCAACGTTTGGAAACCTGGTCTGCGCAGTGTATTCGGTAAAATGGGGCGCCTCGGGTTCAGGCGCGCATTTTTTGTAAATGAATTTCGTTGAACGGCAGCAGAACCGTTGATAATGTTTGGAGTGCTGATGCCACCGCTGGACGCATGGGTGAAAACTGTGCGCGTTGGTCCGGGTGTCAGTTGGACGAGGACGGATTGTGGACGGGGTGCAGCTACAGCGGACTGGATTCGCGATAAATCAGAACCGGATGTGATGAGGATCGACGAGGAAGAAGTGTTCGCGATGGTCGATGCGTCATTCGAGATGCTGGGGTGCGTGATCAGTGCATGTGATTCCGGATTGACCTGATTTGAATCCATCGGATCAGACTTGATACCGGTCATACGTAATGAGGTCACCGAACTGATAGTCAGAGGTTGGGCCTTGCGTTTGCGTGGTTCGTGTTTGAAAGCGGCCATTTGAGTGGCCCTAACTCCGTTACCCAAGCGACTGGTTGAAACATCCTTGTCAGACGGATTGCTCCGGGCACTTATGTGGGCCGTTGTGGGTGTTGATGCCTGATCGATAGTTGCACTGCTCGTGGTTAATGGAGTACCGGTGGTAGACGAAAGCGTGATCGACACGGTGGTGGTCCGAAGATTTATCTCCGGATAGGAAATTGTCGGTGCAATTGAATATCCGAATTGTGAGCAGGGGAGCACAGTCGGTGTGGATATGTTACGAACTGATCCAAACTGACTCTCGTTAATCGCCGAGAGCAAAGATTTCATATTCTTCGACTCAAAAAGAGTATCCACCTTGGACAAACTGGCCCGGGAAGCTAATGCTTGTTGGGCATAAGCCTGTTCAGAGGGAGCAATCGAATGAATACGCGTGCTATTGATAACCATCATTCCGTTATGGGTCACACGTCCCGGATTATGAGTCAACTGCTTCTCGGATATTGACGCCGATTTCAGAGATAAAGGAAAACGAGCATTGGTGTTTGGGGCGACAAAGAGTTTGTTGCCGGTGCTGCCACTGAACATGTAAGAATCACACGATAGTCGTGGTCTCTTCATAACTGCTTCTGCCAAGGAAATTTCCGTTGGAATCGAAACAGAGTGGGAATTTGGTACGTAGAATGTGCTGGGATATGTGGTCATTGCTCTTGTTGATGCGTGTGGATAGATCGAGTTGTCGTGCATTTCGTTCCTATGTAAATTCCGAATCGGCTCACCACCGTAACCGTAAACACTGTCGCAAATCAGAGCAGTCGGAGATTGCGGACACGCAGAAGTGTGAAATAGATTAGTAGTGGCCGCGTAACGAGGATAAACAGATGGTAATCGATTGAATACCGTTTCGGTTATATTCTCGAGAGATGTGTTCTCCGAATTCGGACGAGATGGCGAATACATTGCCCAATCGAAGCGAATGGGACAAATGAGAATGACGCGTAGACAAACTCAACATGTACCAATAATCTGGGATGAGAAAAGTCCTCCTAAAATCCGTTCTTTACAGGACAAGAGAATTAGGTTATAGAATCAGAACTTTAGCATGCCAATGTCGCGGATCGTCGCAGGAGCCGATCAATCTGGCCGGAATTGCGAGTTTGAATGGCACCACAGATCAATTCGACACACAGCGCTGAACTGAAAAGGGAATCGATCGCTCAACAGTTCAAATAAACTAAACAGACTGACACCTGATTGAGGAGGCAATAATCCCATTTCAAGTGCATGAGCTGGGGGAAAATGACCTGGTTCAAAATAAAAACACCCGTCGAAAACAGGGAACAAAAAAGTGTTAGAAGCAAACAGACATTTCGATTAGGCGATGAAGTAAATCAAAATAATACCTACTTTAATGCGAATTATATTATTCGGTATGGTAAAATAAACGTGAGAATTTTATTAAAGAATTAATAAGAAAAACAGTTGTGGTCATTTGTAAGAAAAATTCGTGATTGTATAAAAATCGCTGCTGCCCTCCAATAAATACATCCCCTCGTATTTAGATAGTGAATGTTTGGATTAGCCCAATCGGGTTTTTTCACGGACACCAGGCACTGTTGATGATCTTGGGTGTGGATTTCACTCCTTGGGAGATCGTTAGTCCCCCCCCCCCCTCACAGGGTAGATTGCGATGGAAACGTTTGCGATGACCGAAAAAGAACACTGGACAGCTGTTGCGTTCTGTTTGGGACTCGTCGGCAGTGCGTACTTTTAGTGTCCCTGTCATCAACAGTACCTGGTTCCTGTGAAAAAACCAAATGGGTTAATCCAAACATTCATTGTCTAAATTGATTGAGCCATTCGCACAAGGTGATGATGATCGGCCGTATAGCACAGAGATAAAGTTTTGAAGTTCAGAAGGTTCGTATTTCGAGTCCTGACAGGGAGACAAAGAGTATGCACTGTTGATGAGTCCCAAACTGGACGAAACAGCTGTCCAGTGCTCTTTGTCGGTCAACACCAAGGTTCCCATCATAACTACATCCACTCGTAGTTATTTTCACGAGACAACAAGCCAGCAGTTCGCCGGAACACAATAAACGCAGTCTGAAGCACTCATCGGACATGGTAGGGATGAGGACAGGAACAATCTCCTGCAGTGGCAACTGAACATCAACTAACACTAACAGTATAAAAAACAGATTGTAAAATGTTTGCTCACCTCCTTGGCCACAATCTTTGCACACAAGAAACGGATCCTCCTTGGTCGATAGGCCGCAACAACGTGAACAAAGCATCATCATCGTCTCGTTCCCATCCGCTTTATCGACCACCATCATTGTCATGGAATCAGTGTCGGACTGAACGGAGTCTGAAGGTGCACTTGTAGCGGGAGAATCGAGCATCCATCGGTCCGAACACGACTTCATACCATCCTCACCGAGTGATCCGGTAGAGGAAACAGTAGGAGCAGTTACTGCTGAAGATGCCTGCGTCAGAACACCGTTTACAACCGGGGTCGAAATAGGACCGGGTGATGCGGATAGGGTGGACGAAGAGGACAGAGATGACGCGGACGAGGATACTGTTAGTCCGGGAGCGAATGTGATCAACGGGGTATTGGACGGAAACTCAGATGTAGGTACCGAATGGAACGAAGTTGGTAGGATGGTGGAAGGAAGAAGTGGGGTCGACCCGAAAGTGTTAGAGGCCAAACTGGGGATAAAATTGACCGGGAGAGGTAGTCCGGTGGATGTGCACATTCCATTTGGTGCCAACGGAATGAGTTGTCCACCCAGACCGACAGAAGTAGAATTTGTGGAGCAGTTTGTGCCAGAAATCGATGACTGAAGTGAGTTGCTTGATTGAGGAGGATCCCCGGATGTGGGCCATGCTTCTGTCTTGATTTTCTATTAGAAACGAGGCATGTGAGTATTTTTTATTTCACGAAAATGCAGTATGAATAAAACAAACGAGGTGGCAAGTTACGAGACCATTCCGGTTAGAGGAACTGTTAGGCAGAAACTTATCAAATGAACTATGAAGTGCCTCGAATGCCTATTGGGAATCAGTGCTGCAGAACCTGAGGTGGAACCACGGATAGCAGTCTGGTCTGAGTGCGAGCAACACAAAATAATAAGTGCAAAATGAGTAGTATCTGAACTCTCAACCAAAATTTCCGTGGTAAGATAAATGATCGGTGTCGCGGCTTTCGCTGCTTGTAAATCGAGCAAGTCCTGTATTTTACTGGTTAGTTATTCCTACGTGTACAGAGGCTCAACAGTTGAAAATAAACTGAGCACTAAAAACTGAGATTCGAACCCTGATACCACTATGACTTTGGTGGTGGACAGCTTCATGGTCTTCCGATTCAGTATTAAGCCTATGCCAGTGAGGCCTTGTGTGGTTCGCCACTCCAAATCAAAGGTTACAGGTTATCAGAACAGGGAATAGTGTAAACTGTACAAAGCTCAAACCCGCCCTGCTCTTAAATACAGTTACCACGTGTGGGATGGAGCTTCGTCTTCTTCTCCTTCCCGCCTTGATCGTGTTCAACGAAAGACCATCCGGCTAATCGATGATCCTTCCCTGAAATCCAGTCTGCAGTCACTAGCCCATCATCGGGCAGTTGCCTCATTGCCCTGCCCCTGCTCTATCGTTACTACTTTGTTTTTGTCCTTCGAAACTTGCATCGGCAGTTCCTCCTGCAACTTTTACCCGCTCATCCCGTACACAGGCATCTGGTTATCCTTATCTAATTTCAGTTCCCAAGTGCCGTACTTCTCTGCTTTGATCTTTTTTCCTCCCGAACTGCCAAGTTGTGGAACACCCTGCCACTTTCTGTCTCCCCCCCCCAACTTACAACCATACGATCTTTAAACGCAGATTCAATAGACGTGAATGTTCCCTACTCTCCCTTTTACAGTATGCCATCTGTCTATGGAGATTTCCCCTTTTACCGTAATTCACATTGTGTAAAAAAAAATAGAAGCTGTATGTCCATGTAACGGAATATTCCTCTTTTGTTGTTTACCACAGAAATTCAAATAAAAACCAGGGAATTTAACAGAGCCCCTGATGAGAAATCCTTAACAAGCAAATGAAAACATCCCCGTGGCTATCATCGCGGATCATATCACTGCAACTTTGCAGCCAGTTGATACAACTGGAAGAAATGTTGCTAATTCTTTTTCACAAATCAACCTGGGAGCGTTTATTCAGTTGTACTTGGGATGTGAGTCAGATGGCTAGAATATGAATTTTTTTAAGCATTCAGTATATCTGAAAGGATGTGTATCCGCGCAACCGCAGTCCACATACGTTACCTCGATTAGGTAACAGTATCTGCTGTTTTACCGGAGTTGTCTCCGTTGGAGAGAACCATAAAGACCTGCTAAACTCACATTTTGACACTAAAACTGACCGGATGACCCCACGCCACAGACTTCCATCCTATCAGTGTCTCACTGAGTTCCTCAAGAACAAGTCTCAGTGTCCAGCGACCGTGATGTCGACTCACGAGTGATAGGTAAAAATCTCAAGGTTAATTATTTTGTCTGATGAGCAGTTGAAGAATCTTCTCCGTAGTCGTTAGAGTTTCACAAACTTTCCAGTGTGGTAGCGCACGATCTACAAGTGATTTCACTTCACTTATTCTTCACCCCTACATAGTCAATAAATGCAGAAAAATCAGCTTTCTTATTGCGAGAACATTGTTTCTGGGGTATTTTTGATTACTGTTGAAAATCTATAATCAATCGTTTTTCTAAATTCTTTTTCCTCACCCTAATATTTTTAGGCTTGCGAATCTGTCTGAACAGAATTATTTGACCGGAATTCTGCCTGTTTCTGGAACTCGGCTGCGTCCTCGAACGATGCATTGACCTTTAAGAAAGTGGAGTCAAGAGAAACGGTCGACAAGTGCACTGACCACTGAACCAAACGAGACTAATCAACCTATTGGCTGGCACACGAACGGCTACATCAACGTCAACGACGTTTGGAATACGACACCCAATCACGTGACAGCTAATGTGGACTGTTGCTGACAGGTCGGAAAAACACGAGGCAAGCGCTGTTAGGGTGTGCGAAGTAAGGTAGGCCATAGTTCAGTAAATGGAAAGGATAATTTTTGTGGATGTTAGCAAAACATCGATCGTACCACGCTATTGCAATCACCATCTGATGAACTTGGTGCAATAACTCGCTGGAATACACGACCAAAAACGTAGCTTAATTCTATTTTATGAATCGATTCCTAGAACTGAAAACTTTCGCTTTGAGAAAATGATTCTTTGATAAATTTACTAAAAACTGAGTCATTTCCATTTTCATCATAACAGGCAAGGCGTATTTTTAGGTCCTTCTATAACTGTACGTGTGGGGTAATATTCATAAATTCAATGATCGAAAATGGTCTCATCAGCGCATTCATGACACACGATAGAAGTGCTATTCTTGTTAGCCATATTTCTGTCCGAGATTGGTTGGGTCAAAGAAGTGATATCACTAGGCAATCTTCTATTAAATGAGATGACACAATTACGTAAGTGTACAGTTCCTCAAACTGTACGCCGGTGAACGTTCACTCGTCTACCTGGTTCAGACAAGATGCGATGAACGGGACAATATGTTCACAAAATTGGAGCACCAATTCTGACTTTGTCAAACTAAAAATTGTAACCATGTTTTTACCTGTAAATAATTTACAATAAAACATGCACAAAGATCAACCGGCTGCACAGATGCAGGTGAAATAAACTAACAGAAATCACTGACATGAGCGAAGAGTGTAGCATTTTTTCCGATCACCCGAGAAAAATACCTGGTAAATATTGATTTAAAGTCATAACAAATAAGTTGGCCGTGTGTGGTTGCAAGTTCGCTCCTGCATCGTTCCAACACAGCTTGTATTGTCCTCATTTCTCGTCCTAGCGGTTTGTTAACCACCTGTCGTATCACACTGTTACGGTGCTATCGTGTGGACTCCCAACCCGCATACTAAAGTTCATGTAACTTGGCGAAACAAATTACATCAGGGAATGGTCATAACAACGGTTCTATTCTATAGTGCACAACCAAACGGTCTAGTTTACAAGCAAAAAAAACACGTTAGATAAAGGAGACAAATTGTGGGTAAAGTAAATGACAACAGCCGGATGGATGATGCTGCCATCAACCATATAAACGGAGATGTTGAACAGCGTTAGCAGAATCAGGACATGGATTGGCATGACAGTAGCTTAGGTCGCCAGTCAACTGCCGCCTTCGTTACTATGCCAGACTACTAACATTAGTTACTTGATGTAGTATTTTTATATATTTAACTCGATTCAAAGTTTACCAGGGAGATTTATTGACCCGATAGAGACCTTAACTGTTAATGGCAATCGATCACGAGGTCATTTTGTTTGTTTTTGTGGAGGTTACTCCATTACTGTCTATTAGACTTGCTATGTAACAAAAAATCAGTCGATGTAATTTCGAAGTATTGCGGGTTTCAGAGAATTGGTCTGTAAGTCTCCAATCTAACACCGGTAGTCGTTTGTGCAAAAGTTGTGAACGAACCCCAGTATCCCTCGCCGTATCTGACTCTTTTTCCCATACTACCTCGAAACAATTCTCAATTTCCCTACTTCTGATATTCAGGCAATCAATTCGGGTATTGGCAGCTAAGTTATTTGATATAATAGATGAATACTAGCCAGCTTGTTACGCTCGCTCTCTCAATCGCTGGCAAGGGAAAAATATCAACAGTGGTGTGTTGTCCGCGAACGGATCTAGACGAACGAGTAAGAATGATAGAACTGGATTTGCACCCTACACCAGAGCGCGTAAACCCAGTTTTATTTGCCGTATGAGCTCACATGGTTACCCTCGTGCTTGGGATGTGTGGAGAAATACATGGATCACATATTCCTCATTCCGGTCCTAGCAATGATAGCGTCCGATTAGCTAAGGAAAAATGTCACAGGACCGGCTGGATGCGGAAACGCGCATGTGTGCGTGGGCCTGTGTAATCATTCCCGCCAGAACATTTCCCGCTCACAAATGCTATATCCTCAACTGTATCGTCCATTCATCTATTCATTCAATCTATCTGGTTTCCTCCATCCGCCGGGACGCAGCAACGCATCCCTTCCACTCAGCCTTGTTTACCACAAATTCGCGCACACACGCAAACACTCTAAAACTCTTGTTCCCTTGTTACCCCCTCCCTCGCTTTGGTTGAATGCTAATCTGGTGTGCTGAGTTGTTGTCCATCGGTCCTTGTGGAACGTCCGTTCTGACGGCGATTCAGGCGGCAGACCAGATCGTTTCTCTCACCACCACCACCACCACCACCCAGATCAGCGCTACGCCTAGCGCGATAACCGGCACGACCAAGCACGGACGGGCGTGCGTAGTAGCGACTGTGTCGGTGCATGAAATCGACGTGATCGGGACATAGAAACGCACGCACGCACGCACACTCACTCGCATTCGCATCCGCGCCCGGGGCATAGACAAAGATCGATCAATTGCGGTCGTAACGGTCCGATGATGACTCATTGCTAGGTTTGCTGGCCCGAGAACCAGCGAATGCTTGGGAAGGCAAACAGACGGGCAGCAAGCAGACTCGCCATTGCACGCACAAGAAGAGAGCAGCCAGAATGGGAATTATTAGACAAAACGACAAGCCCAACTGCTCCCGATAAACGGGTCAGCGCATTCCATGAACAACACGGGATCATTAACACTGGTGAGTGCATAAGCGTGCATACCCGCTTGTGTGTGTCTGTCATTTCCATACACACCAGGCCCAGAATCCGACAGTAAAGGGGGTTTGTGAGGGAAATGCCGGAAAAGCACAGGGGTGACCAACGAAAGTCAAACCAGCGTGTGGGCAAGACAAACGTTGAATGTGCGTGCGCGCCACGGACGAGAAGTCGGGCGTTGGACCAATGCAGAAGTACGGATGAACCAGCTAAACGTATTCCGTTCAGCTGTAAGCCAGTACTACCAAATAACCAAGCAATTGCATCATAATAAACCCCACCAAGTAGCGCGAGGTTTCAGTCGACCATGAGCTTTGCTGATCCCCTAGCATGAAGTCGACCATATGTTTAGGATAGGCGATTTTCAGTTCTGTATGGCAGTCTCCCATTTTCTCTTTCTGTTGCTCTTATCGTTTGCTTTCCGTTGATAAATCCCGTTCCTAACAGATGCTTCCACATGTTACTTTATTTTACCGATGAGTAAGTGTAAGGAGAAAACTGAGGTAGCAGGGGGCACAAAGATGTAGGTGGGGAAATCCGGTTGCCGATCGAAACAGGCTATCTCCAGGTTCACGTGATACCGATCTATACCTTTCGATTACAGGCACCATCACCCTCCTCTTGAAGAAATGGATTGCTAGAGCTTACGGGCCACTAGTGTAGGCGAAGAACATGCACATTGCGCAGTGTCGGCCCTGGCTAACCACCCGGCCTGGGGTTTTGTATGTTCCGTTTCGTACAAATGTGTGTTTAACGAAAACTTGTTTATCATGTGTTTTTAACACATGAAGGTCGGATTGAGAACTCAGTTTGTTGAGAAATTCCATGATTTCATTACCGAAAGACTTTACAAGACAACTCCTATTCCTACCCGTCTCTTCCAGACAAACAGCTGCTAACGAAGCTATGCGGATCCTAATGAAGAGAAATCCTCTACGAGGGACTAGAATATCAACTGTCAAAGCGCATCAGAGCCTGATAGCGCAAGAAACCGAACTTTCGTTGGCGCTAGTGGCTAGTCACATGACTTCACCTAAAATAATATTTGTGGTTAATGGCGAATAATCAGAGTCAATCAGCGCTTCGTGAAACCATTCATAGCGAAATCGGGCTATTTGTATGGTCTCAATCGGCGCACCACGGAAAAAGTGAAAATTAAAACGACCAGGAAAGAATGAATAGGAAACGATAACTCCTGACATTTGTCGTCATTGCACTGCTTCGGAGCCCCCCACGCAATATTTAAAGATAAGCAAGCACTTCAAACAGTGCATTTAGGATTACAACAAAGTGAAACACGTGAGAACGGAAGAGAAGGTAACCGAAGTTGGACCCATATTACAGAATGCATACGTATGTGGAATCGACTCGAGCTAGCAGCGAACTTAGCGATGATAGCCTCTCGTATCTCTCGGACAGAAAGTAGTATGTATTCTTGAAAATCCGCGATCTAATAACTATAAATGACAATCGTACTAGGGGATAAAATCGAAAATTTGTAATCATGAAAAGTATATCGATCAAATCACTAGCAGACCTCAAGTGGATTAGCTGAGAAAAATCTATGCTGCTCTCAAGTCAACTATGAATGCACAAATTGTGCGGAATGAACTCAAATAATTATGGTGAAACCAATACAATCACTCAACCAGTACGGCTCCATTTTGCTTTCAAACACGTACAAGTGATATAGATAACCAATTATCAACAGTCAGACAGACTATCGACACCGAATCACTACACACATGCACATACAGTAGCGTGTGAACTATCAGGGCACGAAATGCATGCTAATGCGAACAGAAGCGGCGCACACACGCTGTCATGGGTAGAGTAAGAACAGCTGAAGCTAACAGATGCGTGCAAGGTGAAAATATATGCGTGTATCACACTACTCATAAGTAGACAGTCGCTGAATGTGAAAACGTACTTTATCGGCTGGTGCTTGGGAATCCGATTGAACTGTGTGTCGACGGGATTTCGGACCAGGTGGGCGACCACGACGACCAGGACCAATTGGTCGCGATAACAAAGGTTGAAGTGGAGCCACCCCGAGGGTTCTTATTCCGGTCGAAGATAAAGAATTTGCACCACTAGCGGGTGTTTGTTTCACAGCCAAT
>UZAN01042359.1:34743-48852 GCA_900618425.1 Echinostoma caproni
GGAGATACAGAACTTGCTAGTCTGTCAAGAGCGCATTGCACATCCTCCATAGATTCGAACAGGCATACGATGTCATCAGCGTACTCTAAATCGCACAGCTTTTCTCTAGCTGCCCATTCAATACCCACATTCTGGAGGCCAGTCAGTGCGTTCTCCAGTACTTCGTCTACGACGAAATTGAACAGGAATGGCGAAATAGGGCACCCTTTACGGACACCGCACCTGGATTCGAACGATTTACTTAGCCCATCGTAGGTCGTAGCAAAATCCGAAACAAAACCCGTTGGTTTTTCTCAACGGTGATCGGTTGTATCCTCAGCATAATAAATTCGATAAGGAATTCAATATAAACAAGACAATCATCACCAAAAGCACAAATTCATCTCGGCAATGATAAAATGAAGTCAACAGCGTGTATGTGCACTCAGGAATTAGAACCTAATGGCAGCAACAGATGAAGTACATTTATGACCCGAGAATGATCATGAATACCACACCAGATGAATGTAAACCCGATTGGACACGGTCAATAAAGAGCCAGGATGAGAACAATATTTTCCAGGCAGCCCTTGTATGGCAGCAGCCCCCCTTCCTGAATGTTCACTGTACATTTGTATATTCAATTAATAAAAGAGGAAGTAAAAATTTTTTTCGATTGGTAATGACGCGGTAAGACCGATTGGTATCAAGCGGTAATGTTCCGAGTGGGGTTGCAATGAGTCTCTGCAACGACGCTCACAAACATAGCGGATCGAAATAACGTTGGAGTCAACCAAAAGAGAACGAGGCGATGGTCAAAGCCGGGAAAATGATCTACAGCTCACTATACGGACGGCTCTATGATAATTCAAACACTGATCTATCGTTCTCAAAGATTGAGCCAACCCAAAAGGAACGGAACAAGGACGAAGATGTGTGCCCCTATCCAATGTCTGACTGAAGCTGTCAGAGATGATCAACCAACTTGATTCATACATCATTCTTGCTGTGCAATCGCGAACCAGCTGAGTATAATAGAAGGCGCGTGTGACTTATTGTGGGATTAGATCAACGCGCTCGTCTGTTTACCAGTTTTCTCTAGAACACAATAACGTTCCACACTCCCAGGGATACACTTTTAAAATAGTGGAATTTCAACTAATCTAATGGGCCTCAGCTCCTGCGATCCCATTGTTTGAATGATGGACAGTTACCGTTCGTCTACCCTGGAACGATCAAATGAATTACGAGCAACAAAATATCGTTCACAAATAAGTGTTTGTTTCTAACAGCCTGTCCATTTTCTACCGTCCGAATTCGAATTCGCGTCATTAGAGTGCTAGAGTATTTGCGGGTATCTCTAAAGACGATTTGAACAATATTCACTTTATAAAGTCTGAAAAATGCTAACATCTACACTGTTCAAACATTTTCATAGAGGATTCAGTTCACAAGAACAAGTTTACTACAGCATCAGTGGAGCGAAAATAGGAAAACGAAGTGGTCAATAAAAATGAACTGTTTGCCTTAGTGTGGGTTGAACCGTTAGCACCAACAAGAAATGATCATTTCACCGATGTGTGTTTCAATTTCTGTTTCGACTGACGACGGGATAAGGTTTGTTCCAACGGATGGTGAGGTTTGCGAAAGAACAAACAAACGAACTACGCATCCGTTCAAGGCACAATTGGGTGCATTCTTGCAAGCAATTAGCAACAGCAATCAATAAACACTGGCCTTGATCATGAATGGTGTGCGTGTGCGTACATGCGTGTGTGTGTGTGTGCGCGAGTGAGCGAGCGCATTCCTTGCCCAGATCAATTGTGCAAATAAATCTACCGAGTGCAGACGGAGAAAGTAACCTATGCTTAACTAGGCCAGATCAGGGAGCTACCCGCAGACAGATCCGTGCTGACGTGCAATGATTCAGATGTATCGATTTGCATGTGAATCTTCAAATGTTGGTCTATCTCGTGATTGTGATGCACAGTGCCAACCGAATACCGTCCGCCTCATCCTTGGTACCAGGAATTTTGTTCGATCACGGAACAGGATGATTAGCTTTGTTCACTCTCCGTCTCGATGAACCTGTTACATCTGTACCTTATTCACCATCTTTTGTTCGTTTGTGGAATAGACCATTTGAAAAACTAATTTTACGTAAGAGGACCGATAAAGCTTATGGAGAAGGGTCGCAGTGAGAGAACAGGAGTGGTGTTCGAACATATGTGGTGAGCTATACCACTTAATCACAGCTATCTTTTATAATGCATATCATCATCTTAAGCCAAAGTTTAAACACTTCACTGAAATATTATCCTCGATTTATTGTATTTCGCCATGCAAACCCTGTACTCATTGTCACTCTGCTATTCGCTGGCCTGTAAGGACATCTTCAAAGTTAAGGGCACCGTGCCCGTTCGCCTGTAGTCCTCCTCAGAAGTACTCAATAACCGCTATCTGATAAGATCTAGCTCTGATGGTATGAACTCACAACACAAGACAGTAAATAACAACACATAACTTAGTATGCTAATCAGAACCGGGTTACCTATTTAATGCCTCATGGCAAGAATACATCAAACGATTACCGGTGATCGAAAAATAGGTTTGTGTGGTCCACGGACCAAAAACACACCGGGTAAGTGTTCCCTGCGAGGTAGGGTCATAAAATGTGCATTATACTATATCGTACAATACACATAAAGGAACAGTTGCATACGTTGCTCAATCTAGTTTTCCGTGGGCTAAACAGCAATACATTAGATGCTGTTTTTCTCAACGTTCATTGCAATACGAAGCCCTTATTTGAGTCGGTGAGTGATTTGGTCAGGTCTTGGGGGAAAAAAATGCTTTCAGTGATTCCGTCGTCTAGCAATTAAAAGCATATTCTGGGTAGGAAAATAACAGAGAGCTAATGTGAGCAGACCGTTTTATTTTTCAGTGCTTCGCCATATCCCGTAATCGCTATGGATTAACAAAGTTTGTGTTCACTCTAGCATTTGAAGTTATCTCTCGCGACTTTCATATCCCAAGAAATTACTACCACGATTAAAGGATGATTATTACTGCTCTTTTATCATCCAACACACATGGTCCTACCTACACTTGATTTTCTGGTTGGAGCGAGAAACGCAAGCGTGCCCGGTGGCAGACCTCTCTTGTACACTCATCTGAGAAGATGACTGTTCCCTCATTAGTCAGTTCCAACATTCGCTCGCTGTTTAGCACATGAGTCTGATCTCACTGATCTACTGACTTATCGCATGCACGCAACCACGTGTGTTTCACAGGCATACAGGAATCGTGGTTCAACTAAAACATTGAGGTTTTGCTGGTCAACATACCTGGCTACTCAAGTTTTCGACAAGACAAAGAGCCAAAGGAAGACGGGAGGAGTGGTAATAACAAACGTTAACTCCATTTGGTGTGTCGAATCCGAAACTTTGCTTGCCTTCTCCTGTAATGGCATATTTTGTATCCCGTATAAGTCAATAAGTACACATGCAGTAAATTAGGTAGTTATTCTACTTCCAGTTTGTAAATGCAAACGTAGCCGGTCCGTAGGCCGGTGGGTAAGCAGTGCGTCAACACGCAGACAGGCAGGAACAAAACTGTGCACCCGCTTCCGAAAGGAGTATGTCATCACTTTGGGCAGTCAACGAAACAATCAATGCAGACAGGTCAATACTGACCTCTGATTCACTGAGGCGGATCGACCTTGTAACAGAGTAAGTACGCATCACGTGCACTTGTGTGTTGTAACGACCTTGGCAACTTGCCATTCCGTTTGAGTGTGAGTCGTGTTCATGTCTCACTGGACCACTTGGTTCATGCTGTCTGTATTTTCCTCTCTTCCAGATAGTCAGTTCACCCTCTTCACGGAGAACCCCCTGTCTGTCGACGGTTCCAGCCTACACCTAGACTCGGCCCATTCACGGTTGTCTGGTGTATTCGTTCACGGGGGACATCCTGCGGCACACCCGAGCCAAACATCTTACAGTGTGTGGAGGCAGGCTGCAACGGTCAATCACGTGTGCAGGCCACAGCAGTATTGACTGCTTAAATGTTTCATATCGAACTAGGTTTCCCCTTTTTGGAGCACAATTATTACCGGTGTCTACAGTGCCACTTTTACTCACATATCGAAATCAGCTTGTTTTATGATTCATTTATTCATTTCGTTGTTCCACCAATTGTTGATAATTTAATTTTGATTGTTGGTGATTTTAATCATGGATCAACCCAATCCTTACTTTGTTTCGGCCTATCGGATGTCTCTTTAACACCCCACCAGAGGAGATGCTGTACTGGACGGGGACATTACTAACCATCCTAATATTTTCTCTCTCAAACTAAAGGCGCCAATCTCCACCTGTGACCACTACTTCCTATGTACTAGGCCAAAAGTAAACTATCAGTTGGCATACCCCACCTGCGTTCAGACAAAACAACTGTACATAAGAATTCTGAATCTTTCAGCCGACAGACTCCTAAGGAAATCTCCTGCCATCGATTCCTTGTAGTTTTTCGTTCAGTATTCGCTGTTCTGTTGAACAGTTTACTGAAACACATATTGTGATTTTCTATTCAGGCTGTCCTGTGGAATTATTTTTGTTCACACTAGTAAAATATGCCTTCCACAGAAAAAGATCTAAAAAGATAAAAAGGATCAACGTTCAAGATGCACCAGGAAGCCACTGTCAAACGGCTTACGCTACAAATCAAGGCAGAGATCAAAAGACTGAATGCTTCATTCACGAAGCAAGTTCTGGGAGTTGGAGATGGAAGACGGTTATGGTAAGGGATTAGATTGGTGTGCGGATAGAAGAAACAGCCAGAAAACAAAACGATTGATGTGGACGGTCTTAATGTTACATTCATTTATTCTTTAAATGATCTTGTCTCCATACCTCACACATTGCCTATCTACCTTAGACTCTGTCACCATTAGGTTTGTCATTTTCTTTAAACTACAAAAATCACGAGTACAGTTGGCCCAGATGGTCTATCTTCGTCTATACTCAAACATGGCACTGGGCACTGACAGAGGTTTTCGCATCCCTTTTTAACATCGCCATTTACATTCAAATACGATGGAAATGTTTGTGATAACCAACCAAAGAGCACTGCAGACCTGTTTCGTCCTGTTTGGGACTCGTCAGCAGTGCGTACTTTTTGTGTCCCTGTCAGGACTCGAACCACGATCAGTCGGGTCGGGACTTCAAACCCTTACCCATGAGCTACGCCGCCGATGGTGATCACCTTGTGCGAATGGCTCTGTCAGTTTCGAGTATCAAGCTTGGATTAGCCCATTTGATCTCCCATGGAGCGAAACCCACACCGAAGACCATCAAGAGTGCCTGGTGCCCCTGAACATTCGAATGGGCTAATCCAAGCTTGATATTCTAAATCCATTTACACATTTAAAACCACTGATTTCTGGAGATCGTTCACTATTGTTCCCATTCCCAAATCATCGTCATCTAGTATTTTGTAAAAAGCGCTTTCGTCCCATTGCCATCACTCCACTTGAATTTAAACTAGTAGGGCTTGCCATTCTCACCTGCGTGTGGTCTAGTATCAAAGGCTCCCAAAGGCTCCCTTCTGTTCGCGTATAAGCAAAAATAATTGTACTTTGGTTGCTGTCTGTCCACTGATGCACTATATTTGCAAATCTTTAGATTATTTTCATGAGAGCAAGAAGAAGCATCATGATCACAGGATGTGTTGAATTCAACTATTTCGTGGTAATCTCATCAGCTGTGCACATACATTCGGATCACGTTTGGTTAAAAGGGTGACAGGTTTGAGGACAGGCGAACACACACGGGGAAGAGAAATCAATCAATACGAAGGCCAAAGGTCACCAATATGAACCGGATTGGGCATAGGGGCAGGGAGCTGAAGCACTGCAGGATGAAGGGAGGGGAACAGCGACAACTACCAGGACAGCGCGAAGCTAGCCACAAATTCTGTCTGTTTACATAAATCGGGTTTGTAACGTCGCATGGCAGCCGCTTCAGCGAACCGTAGTGGACGCTACCTTTCTGGAGGATCAAGACGCGAAATGCTTCCCTAGGCTTGTCACATTCTTTGTAATCCAGTTTATGTCGGGCTATTGAACTGGACGGAAGCTTGGATCCGTTAGACGTCAAATGTTTCGGTACATGCTCTGCTACCCTGGTAGGCAATCGTCTCTCAGTTCTTCCGACGTCCTTGCTACCGCAAGTACATTGAAATAGATAAACACAAGAGGAGGTAACTGAAGAGTCGGGTTTGTCTAGATTGGATTCAGTGAGCATTCGCTTCGTGTCGTGCAGTATTATAAGGGAGGCCGCTTTATACGCTCCTTCGATAGCTTGTTGCAACCTACGCTGTATTCGCCTATCATTTTGATCACCTTGAAACGGTATGTTGACAAAAACAGCTTTTTTGAGGTGGTGTCACCTGGTTCTAGTTTAGTCAACGGCGCTCCATACTTTGAAATAAACTTTTTATGGTATCCATTTTCGTGCAGCGCCGTGGATATGCAACGAACGTTGAACTCCAACGTTTCACTGGAGCAGATTATCCTGGCTCTAGAGAATAAACTGTGCACGAACGATCTATTGTATTGTATTGGAAAGAAACTTCTAAAATTAAGATATTGTCCCGTCCATGTCGGCTTGTGAACTACGGATCTGATGAGAGATCCGTCCTCTTTTCTCGTCTATTTGATATCCATGAAATGGAAGGAAGATTCGGATTCGTGCTCCACCGTGAATTTAATATTCGGATGTGAACGGTTGAGTTTCCCAAGCATTACTTGCGTTTGTGCGCTGTCATTCAGTGTGACAATTGATTGATTCAAAGAACGAAAGCGAACGGCTCTATTACAAAACCGTTAGTGAATAATTCTGGAGTCTTTCATGGTACTGTGCTTTCTTCATACTTATTTTCAACATCCATCAGTGACTTATCCTCTATCCCGCTGGCCAAGACCTTTGAATATGCTGATGAGGTTGTCTTATGTCAAGCCATTCCAGACAAATATAATATGGAATTATTTCCTGAAGTTTAGTACAAGTGCAATAATTATCGAACTAATCCAGTTGAATGCTTCTAAACGCTTCTAATGCGTTTTTACTCATTCTCACTTCCCATCCTTTGGAACCCTCATTCATTAATTCTGTACCCCTCTATAATGGTTGAAGAACGCACAGATCACGAATTGTGAATTATAAATAAAAAAATCAGGAATCACGGACGCCACGGAAACACTGAGTCGCACTATCACTTGCACGCTGGTAACTCACGTGAACGAGACGCAAGGGAAGGGCCACAGAAGTAGCAGCTCATCTATTGAAAAAAAATCAAGGAGATTAAATATCATGTACAAAGGAAGTTTATTGGTTGTACCGATATCCGCCCGCGTGTACTCTTGACGTCAACTGGCTTCTGTTTGAACCGCGCGACTTCTGATTGGTCTGCACAATTGGCCTGTGGTTCGTTGTCCAGAAACTGAAGCGCATAGGCCCTTGGCTGACGTCATCTGGGAAGTCTGACTAACCACGGTTGTACAGAAACTGTAACGCGTCACTCCGTGGTTGGCGTTATCCTGCAGCTGAGGGTCACCACATCATCACTAGAACGTACACCACCGAATGACTAGGAGTCACCATACTGAGCAATCTACGGTGGTTCTCTTATGTGGTACCCTGTATGGTAGACTGCATCACTTATCCTTCCAGATACGTAAGCTACGACAATTGAAAAAGATGCATGCAACTGTATGTTCGTTTTTTTATCAATGCATTTTTCTTGTCATGCTTTATAAGTCGTCCATTATTTTCCTTGGACTACTGACAAAGGATTTAACTACTCTTCGTCGCGGTTTGGTAATTGTAAACAGTGTTTCTCTGATTCCCTTAAGTACTAATCAGAAAACTGTGAGATTTTAATATTACATCATGTGAGAATTTCGCCCATAAGATACTTAACGACCCCAGTCATCCGCTCAATCGCGATCTATCTGCTTGCTGTTCTCACGCTACAAACTGATCCAACTGTTTCTGCTTACCCTGTCGTATAAACACTTACCACAATACAACAGTACCTTATAATGCTCGTATTCTAATTGACAAAACGAAGATCCGAAACGAACTAATTTTAAACCCACAAGGATGACCTTATGCTCAAGTTTAACGGTTGTTATATTTGAATTTTCTCATCTTTTATTGCATCGTAACGGTGAACACACGTTTTGATTGAAATGTATGCATACTTACCTGCTCCAATCATCACAATACAATACAAACTGGCAAGCATTTGATTCTCTTCAGTCATTTGTACTGCAGGACACATCAAGTTTTACACAATTAATCATACTTCTTTTGAGATCATTTTCGTACAAATCGTAGGTTGCCTGTATCAAGCTGTTATACTTTATCCTCCCCGGTTATCGTTGCTCCAGACGCTATCATTTCCCACCAGCACGTCATTTGTTCATTGCACACGGACCTGTTCGTATTCTACCAAGCATAAACAGATTCTCTGTGACTGTCCACTGAATATCAATATCTCTATGGGTCCCAGATATTATTCCGTTACTACTAAAAGTGGTGGCGTATGTGTTTTGTAAAATGCATTACACTGAAATATTTTGGAAATTTGGTACTGGATGTCAGATAAATGAAGAAATCATGGCTTTCAGATTACGCGACGGTTCTGTGGCACATGAGATTGAACTACACGTACCCACACGACGCTGAAATGCACACAAGTTCGCAGGTGATGTATCGATCAATTCAACAATGGTGTGAACCGATTAAATGAGTTGTGAAAACAGAAAAATCATTGATTGCATTTCAACTGTTCGATTAAAAATTCAGTATTGATATCCGTTTGATGATCTGAGTTTAATAGAACCTTCCTTATCTCACTTTACAGAGTCCAATAAATGAACGAGACTTCACTATGTAGTTTTTGTTTGTATATGTATTTCCTTTCAAGTATCCATGTGTAATGCAAACCACACTGACAAACCCGCAATTTTACAAACCAGCTGCTTCAGAATACAGTTTATGAACCACCAGCCACCGATGCATCTGTTCAGTGTTGCCCAGGTGTAGTGGTTGAAGTAGGCTCAGATCACGGATTGCGAATGACGGATCGAGAATCGAGAATCACGGACGCCACGGAAACACAGAGTTGCACTAGCACTTGCACGCTAGCATTTCACGTAACCGAGACGCAAGAAAAAGGCCACAAAAGTAGCAGTTGAGTTATTGAAGGAACTGAAGGGGATTAAACATAAAGTACAAAGGAAGGTTATTCAGGTATCCACCAATCGTGTGAATGTATTCTTGTCGTCATACTGCTTCTGTCTGAATCGCAGGAAGTCTGATTGGTTGGCATCATTCGCTTGTGGTTCGTTGTCCAGAACCTTTAACAAGTAGGCGCTTTCCTGAAATTGTAACTCGTCGCTCCATGGCTTTCATCATCCCATAGGCTAGGATCACCACACTAGGTCACCTCTTTCCGTCAGTGATGTTGATCACACGATCTTTATACGTAGAATCCAACTGGAGTTCAAAAGCTGGTAATACAATTCACTTTGCATCTGAACTTTTGGGGTGTTCGTCCGACGAGTACGCACGCACCTTGATACAGCTCCCAGATAGCCAATCAGGCGATGGAAATTCCGACAAATCTTGTGGGTTCAATTACAAACAATCGGATCGGCTGAATGTGTGAAGGTTATCAAACAGACCATATCGACTGGACATCGAAGAATGGGCCTTTAATCGTTTGACGATTGAGAAATTTAGTTGCATGATTTTCCGAATAAACTTAATTGTATCCATGGATTGTCATGTCTCTACTTGAGTCTGCAATACCCAGTGGGTTTTCGGTATGAGTCCTAGTTCACACTATCCGATTCCGATTTCTTTTCCGAATACGACAATTAGCGTCGCGGTGTGGATTTGGGCAATATCGAATCCTGGAATCTACACTCACATCTGTCCAAGATCGAAGAATGGTTCGAACGTTTCGAGCTTTGATGCAGCCTATGGCAGCGAAGAAAATAGGAGTGCAATAAGAAAGCAAATGTATTCTCTGCCGAAAATCTTGCTTTCCTGACGATCCAGCCAAACTGCACAGGCGATTCCCGTTGATTTCTGTATGACTGGAAGGGCAGAATTCACTGCATTCATCCGTGCTGAGTCGATGCTGTGTCGAGATTTTATACCGTTGCTCAATAAGCAGGCATTCTAGTGCAATTATGGAGGCAGGCTGGAAGAGTAATTATGTTATCACCTAATTGCAGGCATTACCAATATGACTCTCCAGAGGGAAGTGGACGGTGGTGACCCGGTGGTAACGTCACCAAATTATCACCTCGGGGATGTGTGTTCGAATCCCACCACCACCGCCTGAGTTTCCCCATTGTGTGTTGAATGGCAGCCCTTTGATTGGCCGCTTCTCCCTTTCTGAAAATTGTACCATTGTATATTCAATAAAAGGAAGTAAAAGAAAAAAGAAAAGAGAACGTAACTTTTACCGATGCTCGGAGAGTAGATTGGGAGCATGATCTTATTACAGCAACAACCCGTGAATCAGTTAGCTTATCCCGGAGTAACTCACGATAGAATAGACCCTTGTTTCAAACCTAACACTCATTTCCAGAAAAAATTGCCATGACCGGATAATCCCAAACACGAAGATTAATCGGTGTACCTCGTGTGACCAATTCCATGTACGATCAAACTGCCGATTCAGAGATGCGATATTGTTTCAGAAAGAATTTTATTATGGATGCCAGTAGCGACGAAGCCATCATTTTACGTGGAACTTTCAAACACATGAGTCCTCATGCTGCCCCACAACCGAACAAAACGCGAATCCATGGAGCAATTGATCACCTTCTTCTGCATTTGGATGAAACAACATTACCCATTCATTCCTATGACAACACTTTTGTGTCCATTCAATTCTTGGCGTCACAAAACGATCCATCTAATCGTCGATTGCTGGCAATGACATGCATTATCCTTAAAAACTAGTAAACCTATATACGATATCACTGAGCGAATCCGAAAGCTGGTGATACGGTGTACTGAAAATAGGCAAGGAATGATCATTCCGGAAGGAGTGTTGGAGATCGACGGTGAACCAGTATTTCTGAAAAGGAACGTTCTTCCCCACAGAAAAAACGTGAAGGCGTGTTGAAGGTGATCGAATGAATGGAATAGAACGATGTTATTTCTCGAGTGACGTCATTAACATGGGCAACTCAGGTGATTGTAGCTATGAAAGGTGATGGCAGAACTCTGAGGATATGCAGTGTTTGTCGATTACCACTCAAACCTCGATCACGGAAATTTTCTACTACGGCGATGGAGACGGAAAACTTCATGAAATCCTTACATGGTGGTCAATTTTTCTCCAAAATCGATCTGGTAAATGCTTACCTTCAGATTTCATTACATTCAGATTCGTAGACACTGACAACAATCAACACACCACGGGGATTGTTCCATTACAATCTGGAGTTTTTCAATCAAAAATGGACAAACTTGTGTTTGGGTTTCGCGGTGCTGTCATGACGCGTACCAAAACGATGTGATTGTGATTGGAGTAGCGAATTAATTCCATGATAACAATTGAAGGAAACTTCTCGAGCGATTCCTGGTGGAAACGTTCGCATCAAACCATTTAAGTTTATGTTCGGAATGATGGAGTTGGCTTTCCTGGGATTCACTGTCTGCTCCATTGGATGTCAACGAACCCCAACCGATTCAAATCTTGGACGAATAGAGATATTGATCGAACTCCGGTGGCACCCTAAATTTCATCAGATTTGTTCCTTCCAACGCGTGTTATTTTAGACCTCATTTGCCGGATTGAATATGATGTGATATTTAGAAGGCATGTATCAATCACAATAAACACCCTCATGAAATAGCAATCACACATTAGATGAACTTTCATGCTGCTTTGCATGAAATAGTTTTCAATTCTGAGCAGTAACTGCTAAATTACTAAAAACTCTATCTTGAAACTCAAGATCGCGCGAATTCAGACGGTAATTCAAGAGGACTAAGAACATTTATGTGGATGATAAAGTTCAGAATAAATACTCTCCACCTGTAGTTATCAATGTGCACGTATGATTGGCCGCTCTCCCCGTTAATGTATATCATTATATGTCAAAAATGAAAATGAAAATAAGAAATGAAACATGAATTCGAAGATTGAAAAAAGAACTGGTACATCCCGACGAATGCAGTTACCCTAAACCGATTTCTATCTTATTAAAACAGAAAGTACAGAAATTTGTTGGGTCATATCGACTACATAAAATTGTTCTTTTGGTTTCTGTATACCGTCGAAATCGCCCAAGTTTGGCTGGCGTTCTTGTTCTATTGATAGAACAAATGTTGTGGCTGTCCAATAATCGAAACAAAGCTATATCGATTAGGGTTCTGAGCACCACCCACATTGAGCTTCCGGTTTTATAACATAGACATCGAAATCTAGTCGCTATATGAAAATTGGAAATTTTGTATGCACCTTAGAGATAGATTGGAACACATTAGGACCAGATCACGTGTTAACCTATCACCAGCTGACTGAAATATATGCACTCATGTTCAAGTAAATCACTCAAATATTAGTACGATGCTCGAGGGATGCATGTAGGATCAATGACGCAGTTAACGCCGCTCCGAAGAATTCCATACAAGATAAGAATGCATCATAGTGTCAATGAATTATGTGATGCACCGTGTGAAAACCCAAATTGGGTAGGATTGTGTGACTAATGGGTTTCTAGATGCGTGTGTGTCTGTGTGTGCAATTAAACGAAAATGAATTTACACCTTCAAACCGGCTTCAAGTTGCTCGTCAGTTGTTATTGTGCGTTTAGTTCCGGAGTGTTGCAAGCCATGGATGGTTTCGGCTAGGTGTAAACGTGTGTCAGTTGTGATAAACTGTGTTTGTTCGGGATCGAAATGCCTAGTTCTGTGGTGATCATTCACTCACTGCGAATCTCCTCCCAAATAAACGGCCAAACAAGTGCACTTCCGACCAGCCTAGTAAACGACTGCAATGTGACTCGCTGAATATCGGAAAGTAATCATTACGATTATATATATCATCCACGTAATTCGAGAATTAGTCAGTGGTCTATTGAAACTTGCGCCGTTTGTTTGGGAGTGTTTTCCAAAATAATCAACCCTATGTACAGCGCATTTGTTTTCTACTGGGCTTGCATCATCCAGCGAATAATGCTTTCGTATTCTTCCAGTACTAGTGCAAGTTAAAGGGTTACATTACTGTTCTGTCAGACAACTGGTGTCTTGCTCCTCAGGATTTAGGTTTATGCAACTAGGGATGAAATACACCGAGTAGGGGCCTCGGTAGTCATGCGGTACACGTCGCCTCACTTTCTGTCGGCAGTTCGTGAGTTCGAACCTCACTTCCAACATCGGTCTTTTCTCATATTTCGATTTTGGCAACCTCAATTCAGCGCAGCCCCCCTGCTGAAGCATGGAATTCTTGGAAAACTACATTCACAGACTATCTGGATTTACTTTGTGTATTTTCCCCGGCGGTGCAGCTAACCGAGAATGACAGAATCAAATTTCTACGGCACTATTTGGGTCAGGAAGGTAGACAGCTGTTTGACGCACTCGATCTGAAAGTCAAATCAAGTCTGGGAGAAGTGTTTTGTGCATTAGACAAACACTGGGACATTCGTCCTAATATATTTGTTTCTAGATACAAGTTTTCTTTACTGAAGCAAGCTCCTGATGAAGACTTGTCTACGTTTATTTCCCGTTTATTGTGCGCATCACGTTCTTGTGATTACGGTTCTGTACCAGCAGACAAATTCGTGGAAACATTACTAATACAACAATTAATTTCTGGAATGAATAATCATAACATACGTGAGGAATTGATAACAATGGACACCGCCCAAATGTCTTGGGATCATGTATGTGAAACTGCAAGATCTAAATGGGATTTAAAACAGCAACTGGAAATTTTCCGTTCTGACCCTCATACTACTGTATCCCAGGTAAACGCGTGCCACCGTGACCGAAATACTACAAATAATCATACATGTTTCCGCTGTGGAAG
>UZAN01042360.1:6148-17382 GCA_900618425.1 Echinostoma caproni
ACCCTAGATTTCTCTTATCGGTTTGACCTCTGAGACTTTGTTGCGTCATCGATTGTACCAACCGTTTGGGAATGTGTTCAGACATGCACTGTGCCAGGGGCCGATTCGTTCTACCAATGTAAGTGTCACTGCAACTGCAGGTGAACTGTTAGACGATATGTGAAGCGACATTTTTCGGCTGGTTCTGTTTTCTGAAATCCTTGGGTATACGATATCAATGGAAGCTGTGCGGCAGGAAACGTTCGGCCGTCTTGAGCTTTTGACGCACGTCGTTCATTATGTGATCACCTTTAAAGGCGAGTCTGAGGAAGACGCTCTTCTTTGGTATTATGCAGAGGAGATCAACCGGTGTCTTAAGTCTGCTGTGCACATCAATAAATTTCTCTGGATAGCCGTTATCCAGTAGTGTCCTTCGCAGAAAGGCCTTCTTCTTTTTGGATAGTGTCAGATGAATATATATTCCTGGCTCGATGGAACATCGTTTTCACCAGACCTGTTTTGTAAGCCACAGGAGCGAAACTGGCAAATTGTAAGTATTGTGCACTCTATGTTGTCTTACGGTAGTTGGACCATTCTAAGGTTCCATCTGATCGTCTCCTGATTTTTATATCTAAAACATTCAAACAACCATCTTTTTCTTCCTCGAGGGAAACTGAGAGGTTGGGATGAATAGTATTAAACAGTGTTAAAATGGTGTTAAAATGCTCAGGGTCGGTAAAAATCAAAATATCATCAACATAACGTTTGTACAAAACAGACATTGAAATATTATCATTCAGTCGTCTTTCAATCATCCCAAGAAAAACATCGGCTAGTGTTGGGCCCAAGGGACTGCCCATTGCTACACCGTCAATTTGTCTGTGCGCAGTTCCTTCAAATTCAAAACGTATGTTTTCCGTGCAAACAATCATAAGATCTTTTAAATAATCTAGGGGAATAGGAAGGTGAATATTCATTGAAGAGATAAAATCACATAAAAAGTCCACTGTTTCATGGAGAGGAATATTTGTAAAAAGTGAATCAACATCAATAGCATACATCTTATGACAAGATAAATTAAAATTGTCTAATAAATTCGCGAGGTCAAAGGAGTCTTTAATACAATGAGGCGTCAGAGCTTTACGAATAGGATCCAAAATGTCGACCAACCATCGGGCCACTTTGTGATATGATGAGTTCTGCATGCATAAGATTGGTCTGAGTGGGGCACCGGCCTTGTGAATTTTGGGTGAGCCTCTCATCTGGGGTGTCTCTGTTCCCAGTGGTTTCAGATTTTTGTATTGGGCTTCGGTGATGTAATCGTGTAATAACAGAATCTGAAGCTTTCGGGTAATGATTTTTTTCCGTAATACGCTTTTCCGAATACGCCTAATTATATGGTAATCACCGAGTGAAATGATGAAAAACTGGTTGTGCTTGACATTTCTTTGCTGTTTTCAACGCATAAACGCTTGCCCTCTGGATGCCTCTCTGACATTCTCGTTGTGTCCCTCATCACGCATGTACCTATTTCGGCCAACGGTAGTGGTCTAAACGAACGTCACCCGATGCGCATTTTGATTGGCTGTTTTAGCGACCAATCAGAATCACAAATACAGTTGTCCACAGTGAATCGTCGTTGCTTGACTCGAACCTGTATACAGTCGTTCACACGACCAGTTCACGACCTGTTTATGTTTATGGGACGCCTCATTATTTAGCGCTCACTGTTTAAATGCTTCACCAACATGTATGGGAAGTCAGTTGCTCTCATTGGATGGGTTATTCTCGTCCTACAACTTTTACCGTACACATTTATCAGTGCAGTGAATCACAACACATCATGGGATCTACTTGAGACAAATGAGACTGAAGTGGCCAGGTCCTGGTCGAATGATTCTTTCGCCGTGGACGGAAACGTTACACATCGGAAATATGCATTTCTCTATCACAATTTACGATTATATTTCCTCAAATGGTACCTCCCGGTTGTGGTCGGCGTCGGAACATTTGGCACGGTATTTTGCCTTATATTTCTTTTCCTCTCCCGATTGTTTCCCGCAAACATGCTTCTCTGGTTGGTCAGTATCTGTGTCGGTGATTTTCTCATTCTCGTAATGGAAGGCGTGTGGATGCTACTGAAAGTATGGCTAAACTATGACATTCGGGATATTAATAATGTGGCCTGTGTACTTCATACAAGTTTCTCCAACTATTTGTACTATTGGTCAGCCTATATGCAATGCCTGTTATCTATGCAACGTGCCTACTTGATTATTCGTCCTCTGCGTGCCCGGGGGAGTGGACCCAANATATGAAATGGTTGTTGATTATTTGGGTCAGTGTATCCATACTACTTGTCATTCCGATGCTTCCCTATTCACTGTACTGGCGTGTGATTGACGGGGATTGTGACCCACTTCGGGAATCCCTGTTCCGCATTACAACATTGAGCGATTTTATCATATGGAGCTTAATTCCCCTGATCGGGATGACCTCAGCCACCGCGATCATTTGTTGGAACATATTTCGTATTCGTCGCAGTTTCCAGGCTCGTAAAATGCCACCATTCGCTCAGACCACATCCAGTCACTCCACATTCACTTATGTGTGTCCACCGACTCGATCGTCATTGCCCAATCGTCAGGGTGGAGTGGATCGTGAACGAATATTAACCACAGTAGCAGCAGGAACAATAACAACCAATGTTTCCAATCATAATCCGCAAAATATTATTCTAAACATGCTATCACAACACACAATGAGGGCCACACAAACCAACGCTCGCGGATTCGTAGGCAGAGGGGACAAGATTTTATCGTTCACGGAAAATGTAACTACATGTGTTCGCCCGGTAAACACCGGTCCAAACAGTCAAGGTCAAAGGCACGGAGCAACGGATAATGCTGGACACGTCACTCGTTTATTGATTTGTATGAACATATGGTATATGATAAGCACATATCCGTTGATGATCTATCTCATGTTTTTAAATTTTATCATCGAAGATATGGATCGTGATATTCACAAATTTATGTACTATTTATCCCGAAGTCTTTGTTTTCTCAATGCGTGCTCTAATTGGATATTCTATTGTGCCTCCGGACGCTTGTTTCGTCAGCGGATTAAACAGATTTGTCGTCGATTTCTTCGCCGATTCCGATTCTACTCGAGCAGTCAGAGTTCCGGATTCAATGACTATCCGGCTAACTTTGCACGAAACACATCACATGTACTAAGGGACCAGTGTACCATAGTTCCAGTCCATGACCGTTGGGCGAATCGTCGTTCATGGCTTTCGCGAAAGGTTTATTCTGCCGACAATTTACAATTTCAAGTGAACAACCGAATGTCTTATTACTGTCAACCAGCAAGAACAACAACAACAGCAAAAGATCAACAAGACCCGTCACCGCATCGATTTGGAATTATTACATTTGTGCGAAATGTGTTACAAAATTGTCATGCATTCCAGTGTCATTGTTTCTGTACAAAACCACTACCGTGTGTTGTACATACCATTCCCACGGAATCACAAACGGAGGCGGAGGACGTAGAGGATGATGAGACCAGAGAGTCCGTATCGCACGGAACCGTGTTTTGTCCCAGGACCACTGTCCCGTCAGAACATGTATGCGAATGTGTGGCTTGTTGTACGGGGTTTTGTTGTTGGAAATTTTGGTGGTACGGATTTTCCGGCGGAGTGATGAAAGATGATTCATGTTTTTCAGCCACTGGGATCAGAGACAAATCCAAACCCCATTCCTTCGGTTTGACCTCTTCCTCATCTTCTCTGTACTTTCATTCCGAACTGGCACGACGTCATTCACATCTTCGTGTTAGACCAAGCTCTCATCCTCATCACCAGAGTCATCATTCACGCCGCTCTCATCATCACCTCTATTCATATCAAAATCATAATCATTATCATCAACATCAACACCATCATCATCATCATCATCACTACCATCAAGCGGGGCAATCCAGATCAGATGATCGCGTTCGGGAGATTGAACCAAGCTCATCGTGTGTTCGCGAGTCCAGAGTCTCACGCGGTTTACCGGAGAACAAATTGCGAGACTCCAGTGGAATTATTCGTTCCAATCATGACTTGTATGGATCTGCTCCGTCGAATCTGATCTGTCCGAGTCAGGGGCATGGTGCGGTCACATCGACTGCATTCCCTCAGTCCCAATTGACTATACACACACAACCGGAAAGTCAGTTGCGATCCTCTCCGACCACAATAAGTGCCAGTCACCCCGTGTGTTATTGCTATATGTCCTCTTTGGGCAAACGTCAGTATCATTATCATCGATGCAAGTTACACGAGAACGGTGAACAAACGCAACCGGATGATCCAGTGGATTGGCGTATCGGTCCACATCACCCGTTTGCTTTGATCCCGTTGTACACTGCACAGAGTGAGGGTCGTATCCGACGCGCGTTAGATGGGAATCGGGATGAGTTCGTGAGTTTGCCGCCGGCTCGCCAACGGTCTGCTAATGTGATTAATCCAAGATCCACTAATACACTTCATATATCTAATTGAATGAAATATACCAATTATTTTTCACACCTTATGCTATTGTTCATAAATTACGAGTAACGGTTTTAGGCGTCAAGCCACTACAGCATCTCGTGGTTCACATTTGTGAACAGATATCAGAACTATCCGCTATGGTGCCTAGGCAATTATCAAGGCTCTGATAAACCATTAGGCGTTTGTTTGACAATCATTGATCATATTCACAAAACCGATAATTGTCGTATAAATTGTTTCACAAAATAACCATTACCTTATCTAAAGATTATCCACCAATTTGTATGCGTGTCGGACCCGATGGAGAGCAGATTGATGATGTTTGGTGTGGTCAAAGAACAGTACAGGTTTTAACCAAACCCGTGCAACAGCACTCTCATTTTGGAAATAAATTTCAATCTCCAGCAAATCATACCGACATATTGATGACAATGGGTCAAATGTATTTATTCCTGATTGTATCACCCACTTCTATTTTCCTAGTTCTGTTCTATCACCGATTGGATTTAAGCGTTCTTCAGTGTAGTGATTAAATTTGTAACGATTCAAAGAGTACGCTCAGAATTTCGAAAATGCCTTATGCAAAGCAGCATGATAATTCATTTTATTCAATAAATGATCCCTGTTCCATGATAGTTGACCTTAATCTGTACGGTTCGTTGAATCAGCGTCGTGTAATGTCATCATACCCAAACCGGAAATAACATTCAAAATATTTTGGTATGTGCTTGAAGCCCAGCGGCAATTTGATCGAAAAGCGCATAAATCCGATACCTCAGTCGGTCATATTTTCACAGATAAAGGTTAGTAAATCTCCTCGATCGAGGTTGGTAATAACAACCGGTTGAACATAATAAAATATTATTTTCCCACACTCACACAGTCTCTGGAACAGTCACGTTCGATATCAAATCCGGTTCTGCTACCGCACAGCACCTGGGATTGGAATGTGATGAGAAACTTCCTGTGTATCAGAAAACAGATAAGTCATCTGCCTGGACATTGGTCTTCAGTGGTTAGGGTGCGAGGTGTATTAGAGGAAAGTGGGAAATTCTGTTTGACAGTCAACTTGGTAGACTCCATGCTAAAGCGACCACCTTCAAAGCTCACAGATAACGAAGGGAAAATGGAACATGTACCAGATGAAAGTGCGATACCCGTACAAATTGAACGAGTCATTGTAATAAATAAATTCCACTTACGTTTTCTAATGTTAAGTTGAATAAAGAAGCCAAAAACACAGGTTTGCACAATGTATCCTGGATCATTTCGCTGCATCTGTACACGTGCATACTGCAGTCTGTGATCATTATTATATGGTCAGTAAATAACAGAATCATAGGCGGAGAAAGATTGCGGTCAAAATTATTCACCAAACACATTGGTTACCAAGGTAGCGCTCGAGTGATAAGCCCTTCACGCTTTTTACATGGTCTGGGATGGTATTTTTGAATGGTTAGTGCCTCGGCGTATTTAATGTTTATTTGCTGTTTTTTTCAACTAATGCATCAGCAACCATCTTCAAAATCGTGAAATTNAATTGTACATTTTAATGTCATGTCGCCAAGAGAAGCAAAGACATAAGTGGGTATTATATGAGATGTGTCTGAATTGGGGCATTATCCTATTCAATCTCGCGAATGAGACTAGACAAACGAAGCATTGAGAGGAACAAATGTGCTGAAAATCAGGATATTACACGTGTTTGGTCAATACCTGTATGTCTGTGGTCAAACTAATCACAGTGGTTCATTTTAACTCTACTGGTTGAATCAATCCCGTTGGTGTACCGGAATTCATGCCCAGAAGAACAATCTCTGTCACTTCTAATCATTTTGCGCTGAAATAAGCTCCAAGCCATTTTTGGCACCAGCTATCTCGCAAAGTGATCCTTATGAATTAAGGCGCGTTCCACGCGCTACCCATTGCACACCAAATCGTTCCTTCAATTTAAAACGGATGCGAACAGTTGCATAAAACCGTGGAACGAGGAGTACTTGTGAGTAATTCTTCTGTGGCGGAGAAATTTAATTTCTTTTTTTCAAAATAGTGCAAACTTTCAAGTTCTCAGTGACTCCCTATGGCTTAAAAAGTGCTTTTTTGTCATGAAAGTTTGAAGCAAGTTGCAACAGAATTATTCGACGACAGTAAATTGCAGAACTCATGTTGTTCACAATCTCAGTGGCACAAACAGGCATTCAGATACACTTGGTAATTGAAAAAAAAATATTGAAAATTGGTTCTCGTAGCTCGGGTGGACTGAATTCCCTTTCGCCTGTTCGCCAACCTTGGCAATTTCTTTGCAATCTCAAAGTATCAAGGTTGGATTAATCCATTCGATTGTTCAGAGGCACCAGGCACTCTTGATGGCCTTTGTTGTGGGTTTCACTCCTTGGGCGATCGTTAATTCCCCACGAGACAATGCATTCAAATGCGATGGAAATGTTTGTGATAACCAACAAAAAGCACTGGACAGCTGTTTCGTCCTGATAGAGACTCATCAGCAGTGCGTACTTTTGTGTCCCTGTCAGGACTGGAAATGGTGCGGAACTAGCGATCTCCTAAGGAGTCAAACCCACACCAAACATCATCAACAGTGTCTGGTTGCTATGATAGAAAACTGAATGGGCTAATCCAAACATCAACATCTAAATTGATTAAGCCATTCGCACGAGGTGATGACCGTCGTCCGTGTAGCTCAGGGTTTGAAGTCCTGACCCAAATTTTCGCGGTTCTCATCCGGACGGGGACACGAAAAGTATGCACTACTGATGAGTTCCAAACAAGACGAAACAGCTGTCTGGTTGTTTGCAAACGTTTCATCACTAGCCGAGGTGAAGTAGCTGTGTTCTGTTTGTATCCGTTCGTTTATTTACGCGTGTTCTCCACCGATTATTTTTGTCACTTGTTCTCACTGTATTTCATTCGGTTTGCCGTTGAACTGGTGCGAGGGGCTGAGGAAAGGATGGGAGGAGGTTGTCCTTTCGTCCCGATTGCGGTTGCCGTCCGTTCTCAGGTCACGGTGTAACCTTTTATGTTGCGTCACTTGAGCCTTGGTCATTGTTCAAATATACCATCCCCACACATTGTAAGAAAACGCAGAGTGGCGAACAAACTCGTTTGCGGTGATTCTTTTACAAGATAAAACATCACAATTCATAAAAAATTGTATAGTAGGGGTAGAAATTATGACACGTTGAAAAAGAGATAATCAACACTCTAGTGCTATTGCTAAATTGTGAGCAACATCCGGTCATGGAACTGGAATGTTGATTAGCTCTTTTCCAACTTGTCATAATGTCTTCTCCGTACTATACAGTTTCTTATAAATTGTGATGTATTAGCCCGTAGAAGAATCACCGCAAACGACTTTGTTCGCTACTTGGTGTTTTCCTACACTTGGAAATCTCTGCTGAATATATCTAATCTCTATTTGACACGGACGGAAGTGCCCGGTTTCATGCCAAAAAACGTGATTGATTGGATCATTCATGCTCTCGGATAGAAATTCTGCCGAATCGTGTACACTACAGTAGGTTAGTTTTCAGTATTATTCGTCCTCGGTTTTGAAAGATCGCTAACATCGTCAGTATGCATACAATAATATTATCAGCTGTAATAGATCGTCTCAGGTATTCCAAGATTCGTTACGATCGCGTGGGAGACGATCCCCTTCTGCATGATCTTTTATCTCCATTCACACAGTATTATTTGTGGACTTCTATCATCGAGATAGACTAACTCATCAGCTATACGACGACTTTGCATGCGAGATGTATAATATTATCTCCGTTGTCCTATACTGCTATTGATCAAACTCACTAGATACGACTGATAAAAGAGAAATAAACTTCAAATTGAAGTTGCTTTCGTTCACATAGATATCAATATATGGTTGGAACAAATATCGTAAGTTAATATACCATTATACTGCTTCCCTATATGTCTGTATCATCACGTGACTTGACGACCGCTTACCGGGCGACGATCAAAGCTGCAGTTTTCTTAGAGTGAAACACATTCTTAATAAAAACAGTTGCTGAATTGAAGGAAATAAGCCCATCCTTTCTAATACATAATCATTAACTTTTGGAGTATGCTTCCATTCCGATCAATCTAAGGCTATTTGTCTGCCAAATATAAACTACATATGGCGATAAAAGATAATAATTTATTATCGTTAACAAGTTGAATAACTTTCTGTTTACCAATCGATATTAACAAGCAACGAGTAGAAAAATACATTCGTTTTCCTCTGTTCGTATAGCTTGTAAACTTGTTCGCTGACAAAATAACCAACGGAGTTGATATGATCGGTTGTTCGCGAATATATAACTATAAATATGTATACCGGTGTTGATCAAACTCGTGCAACATTTTGGAAACACATTTCCGTTTCCAATATATACGGATGTATACGGATGGCTATGGGTAAAGTGTATTTATTCATGATTTTATCTCTCCACTTCTGTGTTTTTATCTCTCTTCTATCGTCATTTGAATTTACGCGACCTTGAGCGTTGCGATACAATTTGTAGTAGTTCGAAAGTTACAGCTGAAATTTCGAATATGTTTATGCAAAGCAGTATGGGAATTCATTCTGTTAATAAATTATTTCTGTTCCATGAGAGTGTTCATTAGGTTGAAAATACAATAGCTGTGTGAAGTCTAGGAGACAATTCAATAATTATATTCCAGGTAGGTTTTCTACGGTGACCTTGTTATTTCATAACTTACGCACGAGCGACCATCGTCAAAATGGTACATTTTAATGGCATGTTGCTTATAGAATCAAAGACATAAGTTGGGTATTATACCAGATATGTCGCCTCTGATGTAGGACAATGTCGTATTCAATTCCGTGAATGAGTCTGGAAAAGTGATACATTGAGGGGAACAAATGTGATGAAGATCAGGATGTTGCACGAGTTTGGTCAATACCGGTATGTTTTATCTACTTATCACCATAATATAGACGGAAACGTCAAGCCCATTCGTTAACCGAGGAAAGTAAAGCGACAATTCATGAAATGTGCTCTTTAAATGAAAGTCTCATTCACCAACTGGGGCAAATGATTTGAAGTAAAATAACAAAGGAACAGCTCTATGCATGAAAACATAAATGAAATTGAAGAAGACTGACTACGTAGGAGGACAATGACGGGTAACCACGTTCTGAGCTGAACATCTCTAAAGTATACATTTTGAGGATACGAAACATTCTACGCTGGGCCCTTTGCGAGAATAAGGTTTAACTTTGAATGACCGGTGGGGTCCAGTTAATGTGAAGCATATATTGTCAACCAATTGAAATCAACTCGACTGTTTATTGTGTTCCAATGATGAATGTCTGATGGTCCACGAGTGAGATAATCAGGGGAAAGGCTGGCGGGTGGGGGGTGGGCCTTATCCNNGCCTTATCCAATCCGAAGCACCAACTATTCGTCCCACTGAATGAGCTCATTGGAAATCTAGTAGAATGCGACATCTCCTGTAAACTGCTCAAACCTCCTCAAACTGGCACTGTTTCCGGCTTGTGTAGTTCCAAAATTGAATTTATTCAGTTCCCACCCAACTGTTGGGATCATTGTGTTGTAGCTAAAATAAGACAACGGTCTCTCACTCTGCAAAAGTCACGGTCAATTTTAAAGTTCAATTACCGTCAATCTATCTATACACCGGCGGTTACTCCTCTTGTTCCACAGGGATTTTGTCTCACAACTGGAATAATTTATGGATCACAGAGAGATAAATAAGGTCACAAATCTGTTATTGTTTCGTGTTTCATGCCGTTTATGATGGAAAGTGGTGGGTATAAAAACAATGTGACGAGAGTAGAGAATTCTAATTACTACAACTTCTGATATCAACTGGCTGGCTTCGGGTTGCGGCATGTATGACGGGTGTCTGTGTATGGGGAGGGGAGTGTAAGAAACTAAAAAAACGCGATCCGGCTGCCAACTTTGCAAAATTGATTCCAAAAGGGCTAGCCTAAATGTCATCACGATGAGACTGCACCTTGACGTGTTGTGATGCCTTGCGCCTGGAAGGTCAAAGGGTAGAGGTCAGACGAAGTTCAGTCTCTTGGTCCTCCAGTTTGAGGGTTCGACTTGAGTTTGCGTCTAAGTCGGTAAAATGTGTTGGTAGATTAATTGATCCCGGTGAATGGGCCTCCACTGTGCTTCACCCGTTACCTTGCGCTTAGGTTCTTGTCAGAACCAAAGGTTTTGGTTGAGAACCCTAATCAATGCATGTGCATTGCGAGTTTGGCAGCGATCAGCGAAGTTCGCTGTTCTCTGTATTTCGCTGTAATATGATGATGATGGTGATGAAGAAGAAGAAATAACCTAGGACAAATGGAGATATTTGAACTGCTGTAGCTGTGCCTACTATGTCAATTTTGCATGTTTGAACCTCAAATTGTGTGAATTCTTTTTCGCATACAGTGTGATCATATCACGATTGATGCAATCGTGGTCAAAAACCGGAATAACTTAAATGGTTTTATTTAAGTTATTTGACCAACAGAAGTCACACAAACACAAGCAGCCTTCGTTGTGTATGACGTAGAATTGCATTGTATTGAAATTCCTTCCGCATTAAAGAAACATCCTCATATTTAAGACATTCATTCAAATTCAAATTCAAATTTCTATTATGGGTAAATTACAAAAGCCTATGCTTATTGAATCCCATAGGATCTGTACACAGT
>UZAN01042360.1:18013-31077 GCA_900618425.1 Echinostoma caproni
GTTTGCAACCCATTTGACCATTTTGTTCTATGGAAAGTTACCGTGTCTCACACGTTTGATAAAAATTTGTCCGCGTCAAAAAAAAACACAACGGGGGTGGGGTGGAGGCCCGGTTTATCATTTATCACTGAGATTACTGCTGATGAGACCAAACCGCGCCAACACAGCTGCCCAGTGCTTTTTAGCTTTTCAAATTTGTGCGACGAATTCATCACATGAACTATAAAATGGCAATAGTTTGAAAGCCCGAATACTATGCGTATTTCAATCAGTAATCACACAGCATATGCGCATTGTTTCATATCAAAATCATGCACTGAGCAGAACCAATTGTCACAGGGATTGTCAGTTGAGTGAGGCATTGTTCCAATAGCCTGATTAAGTATATTGCATCCTGGTTTCGATTCGAACAGGAAACACTGTGACGTGATGTCCAACACCACTGTTCGTTACAGGTGGTGCTTTTAATCTATTCAAGCCATCTGATGGGGAAACATTTTAATTTGCTGGACTTTTATCCCTATTTGTTCCTCGTTGGAATAAGTTTGCNGTTTGCTAAAATTCCCAGGATCAATCTTATCCTTTGCCGTATTGACGGAGTAAGAAAAAAAGAATAATTAAAAAAATATATCGTCCCTTCTCGTTGAGGAAAACAATCAAATTAGTAGTAATTAGCAACCTTCTGATTGATTTTCAATTACCTCGCAATAATATTTTTGATTTGGATTTGGTTTACTATTTATGTGTCTTTTGAGTGTTGGTCTACACCAGTCAATTTGAATAAGCCATTAACCAAAAGGTATTGATTGCTCTAAAATTTGAATCAATGGACGGACAATCCAAGGAAGGTATGATAACATGTCTGGTGCAGCGACATTGCCTGCCGAACGTGGCTGTCTTGCTGCTACAATGCACAGGCGCTGAATAACCGTTCTGCAAATATCCAGGATGGTGTATATATCTTTGCACTACTGATGAGCTCCAATAAGGGCGAAACTCGAGTCTAGTGCTTCCGAGTGTATGGTTGAATTGATGAACTGAGTGTTGTGCATGAAGGTGAAGTCCGAACGATAATAAGCTCAAATCAATACAAAATATCCAGGAAGCCGGAATCAAGTTTGTGCCTCTTCAGAAAATCAAACTCAAACTTGTCAAATCTTTCAGGTAGTCGGAGGTTTTGCTCTTAAGTTAGCAGCGGTTCTGTCCACCTGTCCATCTGATCCCTTACCTTTATCTTCATCGTCACCCACCACCTACCATAGGTTGTAACCAAAGCACACGTAGAAACACCCACAAAGCACTAATTGCTTTTTCGTTCCTCAATTACAACGGACTCTGCTATCCTTAACGATAAACTTGTGTCCAGAGTGACCTCAGTCAAGTACCTGGGTGTCACCAACGACAGCAATCCTCATAAGTCTACACATATTTCCAACTGTATGGGAAAACTGAGACGCCTATCTCTTCAATTAGGAAAACTCAGACAATCAAAAATTCCACAATCAGTTCTGTCTTACTTCGTTCATCAGTGCCTTTGACCAATTCTGCTTTGGTGCTCCCCAATAGTGCTTCTCTGTATTTTACAACAAGACGTCAAAGTAATTCGCCGTGGTTTGATGATCATCATTCGTGCATCATTAATTCCCATCGATTCATTTATCACAGAACTCATTGATGGTCACGTGTACTCTTGTGGTAAATTTGCCCATAAGATTCTAAATGACCCTATTCATCCACTACACCCTGATCTATCGTCTAGTCGTTCCCAACCGTCCACACACTCCTCATTTCGATATTCACCCGCTCGCATTAACATTTATAAAAATTCCCCTGGACCCTACCTGGTCCGGCTACTTACCAAAGAGGAACAGGTCACAATTGAACTAGGTCAAGATTTTTGGACATGGAACAAATTACAGCGTCATTCTTTACCTTCAATCTTATATTTTATCATTAATTTTATGATTATTATTATTATTATCTGATTAACGCCTCATCTCCTTCACTTAGTCATCTTTAAGGTTGTGTAACTGAAGACTGCAAAACATCTCAGCTATAATCTGGCAGGCCACCTACCTCGGCAAAATCGTCAATATGGTCACTTTTTTCTCATATTCACAAGTGACCTGTTTGTTCAATCAGACATGGTTTTCACCAGTGATCACTGTATTAGTTTGTCACCATATCTCCACAATTTTCGACCGATTGNGATTGTATCAGGATTTTGTGATAAAACTTTCCAACCTTAAATGTCCTTCCGTGCTTCGTCCGTTGGAAACAAAAATAACCTCATATACTTTGATGCAAACGTGAATTACTTTCCTTAGAAGACTTTCCACTCCCTTCACACCATTTGTTCACAGATTCCCTACCGGAATACCAATATTCTTCATCTTCACTAAACCACCGAGTTGAGTCACACTTTCTTGCCGACTATTTGTTCACATTCTTACAATCTCTCCAAATCTGAACGTAGAGCTCACATTTTGTGCTCAGGATGAATTTTGCCTTCGTACCACTATGCTGCGCCAATATCGTTCCTTGCTTGACTAAACAGGTATGCGCCTCGTTGGTTAACAAAATGATCACAGTTTGTTCGGAGTGTTGTCCACACCTTGTGATTATATTGAAAAGTACCAAATTCGGTGGTTTAGTGCTTATACACCGGATGATCAAGAATAAGCAACTACAGATTGTTTTTAGACCGTTTTGAGCGGAAACCGGTTGGCATGGAAACGTGATGGGATTGGATGTTTGAAATCTTGTCCACGTGTTCCTAGAGGACAAAACGCAAATGGCACTGTATTCAAAAGCGTAGAAGCGTAAGAATAGGAATTCTCATGAGTTTACTGGGACACGATTCCACTTGTAACCAGTGAACTGTGTTACCTGCAGTTTTTTTCTGTTTTATTTTCAACGATACTTATTCAAGTGTGCTATTTTCGTCAAACCAGGTTGAAACAAATAATGGGTATTCGATTTTGTTTCGTATATGAAAAGATTTGATTGATTCGGATTCAGCACTCTTTAGTGTAAAAGCTTGTTAAAACACATGCATAATTGTTCACAAAATAAGCTGTTAGAAATGGTAATTGTCCGTCAATGGTAAGGTCACCAAATTATCACCCCGGTCGGACGTATGTTCGAATCCAACCACCATTACCTGACATGCTCCATTCTATGTAATTTATGGCATCCCTTTTAATTGGTCACTTTCCCTTCCTGAAAGATTGTATTATTGTATAATCAATTAAGGGAGGTAAAACGCAGAGAAAGTGCCGGGTGCCTCCGAAAAATCGAATGAGCTAATCCAAGTTTGATACTCGAAAAACCGATTGAACTATTCGCACAAGTTGATGACCGTCGACCGTGTAGCGCACGGGTGAGTGTTTGAAATCCCCAGCCGAATGTTTACGGTTTGAGTCCTGACAGAGACACAAAATTACGAACTGTTGTCGAGCCCCAAACAGGATGAAATAGCTATTCAGTGATGTTTACAGCTATCAAAAACATTTCCGTCGCATCTGAATGCATTACCGAGTCGGAAATTGACAATTTCCCAAGGAGTGAAACCCGCACCAAAGACCATCAACAGTTACTGGTGCCTCTGAACAATCAAATGGCTAATCCAGCCTTTACACTGTAAAACATAAAAAATATGTAAATAAAATAGTAAATGGCCTCAAGGAGACAAATTGACTTGGAACATAGAGCGTCAGCATTTCACCATTAGTATCAGTTTCTGGGTAGAGAAGTCATTACTCCATTTAATTTGTTGCTGAAACCGATGAATTAGGTACGTGCGGATCGCAACGCAATTGATAATCATTCGGTTTTGGATTGATCAATTTAGTTTTATCTGATAAAATTATTGACCCTAAGTGATCCCTCTGCTTTCTTGCTGTTGGGTGCAACAGTTTAATCATCTTTCCGGAAGACAGTGGTTCGCAGTTATCTGGATGCTTGCATGAATTCAAAGTGTAGGGTAAAGTTCAAGTTGCGGTAGTCAGATCTTGAACTCCCGAAGGCAGACTCCATGTTCGCAGTCACCTGTAATTGTGCAATAAACTAAGAAATAATTTACTCGTATCCGCAAAGCTCGACAAGTATTTTACTTTACACCGTTCTGTGATTTGACCTAATCGTTTGATGGAAGCTTTATGGCAGTGTTCAAAGTTTGTCACAGGATATCCAAATTGAGCATGAAAATAGTTTCCAAATAGTGCTACAACTTTATCTGCTATCTGCACAAAGTGCTCGTTTTGCTTCCCAATCGATGTGGGTAGCTAAAAATACTATTCCGACAAAGCGCTTCAGGACAAACCTTTTGCTTGTTCGGCCCATCACGATAGGTTGTGTCCCGCAAATGCGAAATCAATCAGTGAACTACCATCCTGTCGGACCGGATTGAGTTAACCTGGGTCGCGGTTGGAACCTTATATTCTCCGGGAAAGAGAGAGAGAGAGAGAGAGAGAGACAGAGATAACGGCTGTTCGAGAACAGCGAGAACCAATTATTGATGTATTCTAGCTCCCATTCTTGGGTCGATGAAACATTGGTGGAAAATAGCGAGTAACGTTCGAATGCATTTTATTTTAGATATTGTACTACCCGATGTGTTAACAAAATGAAGGATAAATAATCGTTGTATTTCAAAGAAATCTTCCGTTTTGATACTGGCTTTTTATGCACAAAACTCATCAACATTCATCCGCAAAGATCAAATCCACGGAAAACCAAGCAAAGCATTAAAAATGTATGCTTTCTGTTGTGCTTTGTGTGAATGTATATTTTCACACAGGTCTTACGCCATACTGTATGCCAAAACCATCATGGTAAAATAATCTTTTAGGTTAAGGCGTCCAAGATTTGAATTTGAGCGGATTATTCTCAGGTCGCCCAGGTCAAAATAGGTGAATTTTTTTGAGGGATCCACAACCATAGCCTTTGGTAAGTCAAAGCTTGACTGGCAAGGCAGTGGGGCGGTGTGTGAAAACCGTAATCCATTGGGAGTCGGTGTCTAGTTCATCGGCGCATGCGCCCTTTGAATGAGGTCAAACGTCCAAGGTGCCCAATACACCTCCATGCCCAATCGGGCCGGTGAACACTGTCACAAACGCTGTACGCCTCCTCTTGGTGGGTTTGGAATCCGGATTTTGACCAACTCCCCTAGGTGAACTACCAGTAGTCCACTAAACCGGTTATAGCCCCGGATATCGGCTTTACTTCGTCTCACTTTGGTGGGAAAACACTTCCGCCACGAAACGGCAGGGAGTAGGGCCTTGTCAGCAGAGGCTATTCGAGACGTTTGGTTTTGTGTGAGCATTTCGTGAGATTCAAATGAACGGGGACTGGCCGCCGCTACATACACCCACTCTCGACCATACTGAGGCTTTTGGAGGCATTTTGTGAATAGTATGCCAGTAAACATAAAGTTATTGCTAGAAATCGTACTTCACCAAGGTTGTAGCCATAGGAAGTAAAGTATTTGAAGGGTTCTTCACAATCCTCTTATCGAGGAACACTCATATATGAATGAACTCAATTGTGTTCACGTACATTCAATATTGTGGTTCATTGAAAGGTTTGTTGTTTGACCTATTACCTACTGTGATCCGAACCGGTGAGGTAGGAGTTAATTAGATAATATTGCGAATTTCAGGACATTATCTCAATCCTGCACTTTTGTTTGACACGCCTTCCGCAAGCTAGCTTTCATCGTTTGCTGAAAATTCCAGTTGAATTGCATTCTTAAATTGTCGTAGCTCACATATTGTTTTTCAGCAATGCCGTCTTTTGTTTTTAATTTTCAATAATGTTTTAATTCCTGTTTGTTTATTGAATATACAAATGTACAGTCAACCTTTGGAAGGCTGTCTAAGGAACTACAGAACTGGGGAAGACGGGTGGCGGTGGCGGTGGCGGTGGAGCGGTTCGAACCCGGGACCTCCGGGTCACCGTCGTGATGAGAACACGTGCAGTTTCGATCTCCGACATTGTCTTTACCAAATGGCTTTTACTCCCGGGTTGTTGTTGTCACTTGTTTTTCCTCACTTTGTCCAATACCCTCCATGGGATACGTATTATTAAAAATACAATCTGACTAGTTTTTTGATACCGTAACCGAGGCAAAGATACGGTCTGCTTGTAAGACCAAATAGCTTTCAAAATTTCAATATTACTAATTAAATACGAGGTCATTAGGTTGCCATTTTCGTGTACTCTCTAGTCACGAATCACTTCGGTTCTGTAGACACGTTTGCATGAAAGTACTATTATCCAGAAAACAAAGTTGCTCAATCGTTGTGGACGGTTATTAGCGTACTCCTCTAAATACTGAAAACAACTGGCTGCACATGTGATGCTGCAATTTGACGCCTCATTGAGAGCATTCCACGTCAATGATTCTGAGTGAACAGAGTTCCCGCTGGTCAAGTTTAACAATCACCTATTTGCATCATTTTTTCAGGGGCAATGAGCTTGATCCTTTTATTGTCTGAGTCGAATAAAGAACGGAACTGCATCAGACGATTCCGGAAGTATCATCGATTATCAACGGAGTTCACCAGAGCAAGAAACACATGCGGTTTTTCCCTAAGTATCTTAAATGTTATAAATTGCAGGGAACCGAACAAAAACGTTCTCAGACGATAGAGCAAACAATGGCAAACCCAATTCCGGGCAAATGAATATAGTTTGCCAAATTTACAGTGATAAGTTCAACTGGAAATGATTGATCACTCCTTACAGCGACGGCAATTTTCCACGTAGTACTAAATGTACACTTGAAAAGAATGAAAACAGTACCCGGCATAAATCATAATGCAAGATAAATTGATTAGATAGTTGGCAGTGGAATCACGTGACATTTAACAACTGCAAAAACATCACCTCGAGTGGTCCCAGGGGACGACCAGTACATGAATCAAATTAATCACTGATCACTGCTCCGTTGTCCTGGGGGCTGCTAAGGCCACGAAAGGTAACTCACTACTGGTGATCCTTGAGAGTGAGCGGAAAAAATTATTCGATTGCATAAATACCCTGTCCTGCTGAGTCCGAAAGAACGAACGGATACCATTATGTTTCAACAAGACAAGGCCAATTTAAGTACATTGCAGGTCATTTGGAAATGGTCCCTGGATTAAAATAATAATAGTGGTCAGCTCTAAGTTTTGAACTGGAGATGTGCAGAACAAATGGAACAGTTTTCAGTAGAATTATAAATCGGCGTTTATTCGGAGGAAATCACATTGTTAGTCTACTCACGATTGTACTGGATCATCTCGCATTTTGCGGACGCACCCCACCGAACAGATTTCCCCTTTCTGTATACCACAACTAAAAACCTATATTGATACTTCAGGAACATTCAAGTATATTCAATTTCACGGTAACCGTTCCGCACGTTCGTAAGAAACTACCGAACGGTGTAGTTACAAATGAGTCCTTTCGTGTACCATACGAGAATGTGAGCTATAAGCCAAAATCACTAGCTTTTCAGATCAGAGTAAAATTTATGGACCTGGATTTTTTCTAATTTTCAGCCTTTATTCCGGGAATATTTCAATCACCTTTTTAAGTGATTTCATATTCAACGGAAGAATTGTGTTATTATATTTTTGCGCAGTTTCTTTTTCCATCCAAACGACTTTCAACTCATTTACTTCTACGACCACTGCAAATTTTGAGTGAAAAGAATTAAACAATTAAAATACTGTCTGCTCCTATAATAATTGATCGTATAGAGGAAAATCTTTCTTAAATTGTTTGTGATTTCAGTCTTGTTACCTGGTTCTGTTTGGTTCNNNAACGAGATCTGTGTTGGTACAGAGTGATCACAAATCATCCCAACTTCTTCGCTCTCTCAAAATAAAATGGTCCCGGTTTTTACCAGTAACCATTGTATTCATGTTGTTAGATATAAAGTATATTCTCGTTCTGTGTATCAAATATTCTCAAATTTCATTCAGATAAAGTTTCATGTAAAAGATTTTTCAACCAGCCCCATCTCCTTTCTCAATCGTTCAATTGCAATTGTTCATTGCTTTTGAAATGTCAGTTGGTTCGCTGAAATGACTAAATCCATCCTCAACCGGAGTTGCCGCTTGAAAATCCTCAATGGAGAAGCCATATGAATGCAATCTTCGTCGCCCAAGTTCTGTGAATAAAGAACACCAAGCTTTTATGGTAAGGTATTTCCCTTCCTCGTGTACAGAACAGAAAACTATGGTTATCGTGTTAAGAGTACTCAAGCACCACGGTATAGCTTCCAGGTAACCAATCAAGAAACGGATCAACCGAATAATCCTGTGGTCGCAAATAGCACCAATCAGATTGGTTGAATGCTAGAGAGTAAACAAATAAACCATATTGTTGTTGATTGGATATTGAAGAATCGACCAATGATTGTTCGTTACTTAGGGCATACATGTTTGCATGGTTTTCTGAATAGAATTAACTGTATCCGCAGCTCGTCTTTGTTCTACCGGACTTTGTGCTATTCAGTGGGTTTTCAGTCCGATTCCCAGTTCACGCTATTCGGCTTCGATTCCTATTCCAAGTAGGAAATAAAACACTCGAAGACTCCGATAAACGTCAACAATCTCAACCTCGCTTTCATTTAGCCGGCAAATAAGAGTCAGATTCTCTCCTTTCTGTGCAATCAATTCAGCTCCTTTACCAAAGATGAAATCTCTAAGCTCCTCCGATGCTCAAAAGCATCGTCAACTGTAAACTGTAATCTTCTCGCTCCGGCATTTCTCAAATTTGAATCAGCGTCCATAGTCAATATAATGACAGCCCTCGGTAATGAGTCCCTGTCTTCGCGGTCCATTACGAGTGTCACGTTAATAAAATTGCAATCCTCAATTCCTCGTTCTTAACTGTCCTTGTGGAACGATTTCCTTCTACCGGGCTGACTTTTGCAGCTCTAAACTTGACTTAAAAGGTCATCCTGAGTCGTTTGCAGTCAATTAGCACATTCCCACATGACCGCGTTCGGTTGGCACATAAGCCCAACAGATCTACGCTGGGCTACGTATCCAGGATAATGCTTTTTATCAGCAAGTCATTGAACAATTCAGTCAAGTATATCAAATGTGTGTTTCTTCACTACTCGTCCGCGTTTGATTCCGTTTCTCGACCAACCTTTCAAAATTTAATCTGTTGGCACTTTGAGACAACTGCTGTAACGGTTTTCTCACTATTTCACACAAAGAATGTCCAATGTACCAAATCGGGCATCGAAACTTCTTGTTAATAACTCTGTTGTTCTATCTTCATTTATTTCCTCTACTTTTATTAGTGATATTTCTTTCCTAACCCATACACACATTTAAAAGTGTGCTGGAGACAGTTTTGTGTGTAACAATTTCATCCCCTGCGGAATTTGATCTGTTTACTGAAAATCTATTGCACACACAACAGTTTATCAAAAATTCTGATCTCATTCCTAATAAATATAATTACCTAGAATATAAATCCTCAGTCTCCTCAGCTCCAACCTACTCTGTTACGTTTAACTGTAACCCTGTGTCCAGAATGACCTCAGTGCCTCGGTGTCACCATCGCTAGTAAGCTCCGGTGGTCCACACGTATTTATAGTTGTGCAGGAAAACTGAGACACTTCTCCTCTCAATTGAGCAAACTCAGGCAATTCCGAACTCCACAGTCAGTCCGGTCCTCTTTAGTTCACCACAGCGTTTTCCCTTTTCTATTCTACTGCTCCCCTGTAGTGTTTCCCGATCTTTTAAAACAAGACTTTAACACCATTCGTTGTGGTTTAATGATAATCAGTCGAGCATCATTAATCCCAATCGATTCGTTAACCAAAAGTTCATTAATGGTCACCTAAACTCTAATGTTAAATTTGCCATTGAGATTCTAGTTGACCCATTGCTTCTCAATCTATCATCCTGTCGTTCCCATCGGTCCACACCCTACTCTTTTCAATAGCTACCCTCTCGTATTAACATTTATAAGCATTCCCTGTACCCTACTAGGTCTGACTCTGAACCAATGGGGAACAGGTATCAGGTGAATTGCGTGATAATTTTTTGCATGAAACAGACTTCAGCGACATTCTTCACTTTGCATGTTATATGAAGTGGTATATTTCACGTCATCTATATTTTTTAACTGAAATGTAAGCATATAGGTTTACAGAAGTTATACAAATACAGAGTTGCTTTGGAATGTTTGAACAGTCCCACGGAGCTCATATTGAGAACACAAATTGGCAAACAAGCTCGTTTTCAGTTTGTCTTAATCATGCCAGTGCATCACTATAAATATGACTAGTATCGAAGAAGGATTTACAAGGAAAAAAAAGGGAAAGAAATTAATTCATTAATTACGAAACAAACTCCTGAATACGTTCATTACTTCCCCTCTCTTTTTTCCTTGTAAATTCTTCCTTGATACTGGTCATATTTATTATGTTGTAATGGCATGATTAAGACACCCTGAAAACGAACTTGTTTGCCAATTTGCTTCCGAATATTGGCGGGCAGCTAAGGTCCCTATAAGGTGCTTCACGTGCTTTACGATTGGCTGTCCCAAACGTTAAAGTCAAGCTCGGGGTACAGATTTTAGGATTTCCCCATACCCTGTTCGATATCACTCAGTTCGGACCAGTACAATCAGTATCTCAGTTGCTCATAAAAGTACTCTGGGCTTGCTTCGCGTTGAGCAACGATTGTGTTTACAGACTACAACCTATTGCTTTATGACGGTTCAGACGTATACAATCAGTGTGTTTGTGTGTGTCATTCAGCTGATGGACTACGTAATGCGACTCGTCGGTCAGCAAACACATGAATTTTACCACCAGTACAACGTTTAATTATTCCATAACGCATGGTATGCGGGGTTATTCAAGTCAAGTTATTGAGGGCAGACTTTTCATACGGGCATGTTTACATGCCAGTCCCTTAACAAATCATGCATAGACAATGTGAAATCTGTACGAATATCCAGGCCAATGTTGAGTGACGCGCAAGCGCAACAGCCAAGTCCAACTGATCTATAGGGGTTTATTCGACTCCGAACAATAGCGAATGATAATGCGGTACTGTAAACATGAAGCGGTACGATTGCATAAACAACACATCTCAAATCGTGGCCACGTTCCCAGGACATATACCTGAACCGGCGTAATGAACAATGCAAATCGAGAACCAAAGAGAGAACGAGGGAGTTCACCAGTCCGTGAAGTGAACAAACGAACGCATCTATGTACACATGGGACAATGCGACTGATTGGTGAGACAGAGGACCAATCGGATACGATAATCAGAGGAAGTGGTGAGTCAGACCATATGACGGTCAGGGACAACGGTCACGCAGGGTGGGTGTGGAGGCTAAATGAGTATGGCGAGAGAGCAAAGAAATGGAATTATTCGTGACGAACAAAAAGTGCATGTTTCGTGATTGATAGTATGCACGGATCAATATAAGGGCAAATGTGCGAGACAGATAACTATAAAAAGATCTGTGAATCAAAACGTGTGGGGAGTGGTAGACAGATCCACCAGTAGTTCGTCATGCACGAGGAACTGCTTTTGACCGTGTGCTATTCCGTCGAACTCGTCGAATATCCTTGTCAGGGTATAAGGGTTAGGTGGATCCTGGTTTTTGTTTCAGCAGCGAGTCACTAAACTAAACACGCTACACCGTATCGAATTATTTATCACTCAATACAAACAGACTACTAACATTCTCTTTTAACCGGGTGCATATGCAGCTACGTACTGTGCGCGATTCTGTCAAGATGCACAACAAGAAGATTTCGAACATTTACTTTCGCAGATGAACATGATAATCAAATCTAGCAATGGTAGAAACAGATATTCCCGTTTTAGGTCACGTGGTTTGTAATAAATAAGCCCGAATAATGAACAATATTTTTACTGTGAAATGGTATGTATAAAACATCCCTGAAAAATAACTTTAAAGAGTAGGAAGTCAATCTCGCGTTCTGTAATATTGAACTGGCAGAAGATGCTCAATCCGATAGTAGAATTTATCAGTGTGGACCCATTTTCAACAATTTTATCAGATAATCGTGAGATGAAATCGACGAAATGGCATTCGTCAAATTGTACACGGAAACCATAACCTCCAAACCTCCAAAAGCCTCACTATGGTACGGTTAGTTACTCTTGCACCTCGCGAAATGTTCCTATAGGACAAAGCGTCTCAACTAGCCTCTGTTGNGAGAAGAAGAAAAGCCGACATCCGAGGCTATAACCGGGTTGGTGAACCACTGGTAGTTCACTTAGGCGAGTGGGGCAAAATCCGGATTCCTAACCAACCAAGAGGAGGCATACGAACCATACCCACACATTTCCGGTTATGGCACTGGTCACCGGCTGGAATGGGCATCGAGTTATATTGGGTACCTTGAACCTTTGATCCCATCCAAAGGGAGTATGATCCGATGAACTAGACATCGGCTCCCAATGGATTGAGGTTTTAGCAAACTGACCCACTGCTTTACAGATCAGGCTTTGGTTATCCGAAGGCTCCGGTTGTGGATTCCTCATAAAAGTTCACTTGACTTGGCCTGGGCAACCTGACAGTATTCCATCGACGCCCAAATCATGGAGCGTTTTCCTTTTCCATGAAGATTATTGCACCATAATTTGTTAGGCACACGGGTGTAAAATATATAAATGGAAACCTAGTTACTTCTAGTGTACGGTTACCGTGAACCAGCAATTTTGCAGCACCGTATACCTATACTTTTAGCAGGAAAAGGGAGCATTAATGCCACATTAACTGGACACTATTTGATGCGGTACGGAAATTTTCTCTGACTTGGTTGATAATTCATAAAGATATACTAAAAGCAAACCTATCAGTATATTTTAGTCGGGATTGACTATAAAACAAGATGAAGATCGATTATTGATCGTGTTTAGGAAAACGAGAATAGAACTGCAAATGTATCATGATTAGCACGTTGATGTTGTTCAAGAAAATGTTTACTCAAACCTTGCTACCACGAGGATAAAACATGCGCGTAGCTTAGTAAAAGGTATATCAATTGTACGTGACAA
>UZAN01042360.1:31115-46801 GCA_900618425.1 Echinostoma caproni
AACATTGGGGTAACTTGGGTGGCCCATAAATCCAAACACGTACACAGAGTAGATTGAGCGGCCAACTGACAAAACCGGCGGATGTTGAATTGACGAATGGCCAGAGATTGTGCATGCTGAGTGAAGGGTTGATTCATGCATATAACCATGGCTCATTCCTGTTTCTTGGAATCGAAATGTAACAGTCACATATATTGTATTTCAAACGCGCCTAAATCGAGACTTTCGGTCAAACACATCATGGTTCAATAATTGTTAGACAAGAAAATGTGTACGAGTTGTTTGTGAGCGGAACAGTCATGTTTCCCAGGGGATTCACAACCGGAGTATTTAACAAGTCCTAGTCTGAGCCTCAAGGTAGCGGGGCTGGTGTCCAGTTCAGCGGATCATACGCCCTTTGAACGGGACGAAACCCCTACGGCGCCTAACACACCCCGATGCCTAATTAAGCAGTGGGCAGGCAGTGGACAGGGTTTCCTCAGACAACGCTGTTGAAGACGCTTGTTCGCACAGAATTAGTTCGCGAGAGGCAGGGAAAGGGCAAACAGCCGCAACTCAAAGCACTTGCCCTGAGCATACTGAGGCGTTCGAAGAATGATGGACCGAATGAATCTCCTTCGATTACATCATAATAGGATAACAAAAAATGATCAACAATGCTTCAAGAATGTACGGTTGCTGGTCCTAAAAACTTGTTTCATTTCAGTCCATACCAGCCATTCATGATCCATAAAATCAGTGATTCGTCTATCAACACTCAACGTGTGATTACTCAGGCTTTCCATCCGTTGTTCATAAATTGCACGACTGCAATATTTTCCTATTAAGCGGTACACATTTACATTGCCTTACAGGATCAGTTTAGTGCGTCAACATTGATATGCAACCACGAACGAAGGAACAGTAAGTACCCAGAATCTGAGATTGATTTTTTTTCTAAATTGATTCTGATTCGGTTATCGGACGAACTGTTAGGTTAACATTATTTTTCCAGCAGATAGATGATCGTTTCCGCTTTACACTCGTCTGTCAACGACACCAATGTAGTGTAGTCTTTTGAAGTTTATGGAATAAGCATTTACATAGCGCTTTGGATACACAACATAGCATAACATAACATTTGAACATGCTTTGGTGTAAATAATACCAAGAAAGTAATTGCTCTCTATCGTCTGTCATCCCCTTTTGACCGGATGTTTTCATAAGAGAATGGGAAGATAATCGACGCTCTTCCCATCTCTCTCTCTCTCGCTAGCTCGCTTGCTCTGTCCCCTCGGGAGACAACGATTTCCGTAAACTTTGCGCAACTTTTCAAGGTAAATGGTAAATGTATCCGACATGGTGTCGGGGATTTCATTCGTCCTTAGTTGTCAATTGACCGAGACAACAGAGTTGCAATTAGCACGTCTAAATAGTTACGCTATTTACCATTTAGTCTACATTTGATGTATTTTTTGTTGCCGGGCCATAGTAGAGAAACCGGAAATAATTGCAAAACTTATTTGAGAATAGACATAAATGTGTGCCAAAGAATTGGTGAAAATTAACCAAACGTGTGTACACTAATTGATAACAATAAGTTTCTTTTGGTTTTTCTTAAAATTTCTTACCCGGATTTCTCTTCTCAGTTTATATTCAGTAACAATTTAAAGAATAATCTGAAATGGCACATAGATATTTCATTGTACGTTCATTGTACACCAAAAATTTAATTTACTCGTTTATTGATGCTCGGTAATAATTGGTTAATTCGAACATAATGCACTCAATCTCATTCCTCTTGTATACCAGGTTTCAGGTCTACGGCAGATTCCTTGTGTCACCTCTAATCCAGTAATCTCCCCAGACTGTTTTGATAAATATTCTGGTTGGATTAGTTTTGGACAATCGAGGTCGGAAAACGAGAGCCTTTGAATGGAGAGTGAGAAGGAAACATTGTGGACCGAAAGTGTGTGGCTCTCAGGCCATTTGTGGTCCTTGAAATACCTGTATTACTCAGCGGTAAGATCAAGAGTTCCGGCTGTTCTCAACCACTATCAACTCCATTCACTCGTCAGAGGTGCGCGGAAACCTTCACGGAAATGCATGTTTGTTGTATAGACAATTGTGGATCATGTGATAAGTAACTGTGGTGATCCAGATATACGTGACCACATTCCAATTACGACCAGGTACAGCTTCATGTCATTCATTCAAAGTTCAGGAAGCTGGACCAATGGTACACCAGGCGAATATTACATCTGATTTAGTACACGCAATGCATCTGCGCAAAAGTTTACGTGATAGGATAGTGGTCCTTCAACCAATGATATGGCCTTTTGCTTTCTATAAAACTTGCTGCTACCAATTCTCCATGTATTTCATTGGTGTCCGCAGTTCAGATTGGTGTCAATCCAGTTCTGAGTATTACAGTATGGGTTCCCGTATTCCGATATTCAAAAGTACTGTTTCCGCGCTCGACATCAGTGTTCTTTCGGCCGCACACGGAGTACGCTGTTCGAGTATGGATTCTAGGGTTAAATCGCTCTCGAACGTTCGCAAAGGCTAGCAACAAATCTGGTAAAAGATCTGTATAAAAAGACGTACTCCGAAAGACTGCAAACATTGAGACACTACTCATCTTCGTACCGCCGATTTCGGGGGGATCTGATCTTGGTATATCACATACTGAATCAACCCAACCACCCTTGCCGTTCTATGCTTACTTTATCTCATATTGATCACTTTAGGGGAAATTCACTAAGGGTGAAGACCCAGAACAGCTACCTTGAGTGCCGGCAACTCTCGTTTGCAGTCAGAGTGTGCGGTGCATGGAATTCTCTTCCATCCGATGTAGTGTGTGCTCCCACAGCTGAAGTGTTTAAATCGCAACTTGGAGCACTTGAACTTTCAACATCGGTGAGTGAACATTTGCATATTGTTATTGTTATCATTTTTTCTTTGCAAAGTTACCCAAAAAATATTCTGTAGAAATTCCATGGGGTATGGTAAGCTTTAGATTTGATAAATCTTTAAAACTATTCCAAATACCTCGGTTGCTGCTCGTAGCTGATGATAAGAACTGTAAGATCTAACCGGAACTTTAAGACCCGTAGCGTCTATTTGTACGCAGTCTTCCACTTCCTGGAGGTTCCCCGTAATCTGCAGTAATCTTGAAACCTTCGAACCCTCGAGAACCAAAGTACTTGAAATCCTATGATATTATTATTGTACTATAGATGATTTGCGCGGGCAACTGTGCCTACATTTCAGTCAAAAATGTGTTCACCGTTACAAAGGTAATTTTCTAAAGAACAATTTTGAACTGCTTCCACTTGGACTGACCGTCATTAGCCGTGTCTCTTCAATCCCATTGAAGGAATGGATAACTAATCTGTGCGAATGTCATTTGAATGCTGATGAAAAGTGTGTACATAAGAGTTTTATCGACTCCACATATCCGCTACAGGTTTAATTTCCTGTTGTTCCCATTCTTCAACCAGATCACAATATCGTTGTTTTCCCTCTCGAATAAACATATATCGTCAATCTACAGTATCCCTTTGTGAGCACATATTTCATTTAACAAAAGACAGGTTTTCACGGAGTTTGTTAACAGTTTTGGGACCTAAATCTATTTTTTCATAATTATCTTTTATTTTCTCCCTCGCTTCGACCTGTATAGTTTTAAGTCAAATATGGACTTAATGCCTATAGAATTTACTGAAATACAATAAAATACAACAGATAGAAGCGAGGCTCTGAACTGACAGTCTGGAGCTTCGGGATCATAGTTTATTAAACGAAAGTGGAGCTTCTTCATTAGTGAATGTTTTTTGTTGTCAGTTAACCCCTGGGTGGACCAGATTTCAAGGAAACAAAAAAATCGTAAAGTTCACAGCATATAGTATTTATTGAATAACTACGCACTAAGTAACAAGGCGTACTTGGACACGGAATTAAGCAAAACAACCATCAGAAATGGCGCGACAAATTCATGTGTGATATACAATGGGTTTTACGGTTCCGAGCACGTGTGTGCCTAAACGAAACACTTAGGCATGGTCTGGTTGACAAGGCGATCATTGATAGCATGTAATATGTCCGGCATCCGCACAAAACACAGCTATCTGTGATGTGTGTCACAGCGGGTTACATTCTGATCGCCCAACAAAGTAAAAAGCATACGCTGGTACGATGGTATTCACAGGTTACGCAACAGACAATGCAATCTCTGCGGATCCAACTGGTGACACTACCAGAACATGCAAATTCCATGTGTGGCATCGATAACTGAAGTACTCATGTAGTTTTCAACACAGACGCATGAGCAGACCAATCCACGAGCTATGAGAACCTTGGATCACCGAGATAGAGAGAAAGTTACTGTGTATTACTTATGCCCACAAAGGGAGGCATTCTATCAATGTTCGATAATATGGTTTCCGTTCGACGCGGTTTTTTAAGTGCACTCAGCATCCAGTGCCGAATTTCATTAAAACCGTGAACCCCATTACACCCGAAGACACCATCAGTCACTACAAACACCATTGTCTCAATCAGCCCTTAGCAGGGAAACATTCATAAGCGGTACCTCCTACAATCCATAATCCTTTATATTCATTCGAGGGTCACAGGAATGGAAGAATAGGTTTCCGAATTAACACTTTTAGGCAAAACAGAAGAAAGCTGGTTACAATTACTTTGAGCTGTAGCATAGTCTGAAAGTGTCTTAATAACAGGGCTCGTTGCCACCGCATTGCATTATTGCTTTCGCTAAGTTTACGACCGAGTATGAGGGGCTGAGATATAATTTTCTCAAATTCTTCCTCTCGGGTGCATTGCACAACCTGCATTCCTCGGGGATAAGTAGGTTTCTTGAAGATGTGATTTTGACTCAGCAACGAAAACAACGTTAACCAACTCCGTGTGTGTTGCCATTCACCCCGCTTACAGGGTTCATGTACATCTGTTGTCTAATAGGCTTTTTGTAAAGATGGCGAAGTTTGTCAAAGAACAATGCGGCAAGATTGAGTGGGTACTACCCCACTAACCGCATCACAAAGGTCCCCTTAACAGCCCATAAAATTAATTTAACGAGACATACAGACAGACCTATTTCCACGAACGGTACTCAGCTAACATCTATAGTCCCAGATAAAAAAGAAACAAGCATTCCGCATCTGCTGTTTGATTGTCATAATCGCGAGATTACACTTGCCCGCAGATAAAGCGCTACAACTAACCCTGGTACATTAGATGGTACCCGCTCGTTAGTGTGCCTCAAGATAAGAGGTTATATCGCAAGATATGTTCACTATTGCGGTCGAACCGTTTTGTATCTGCATCATTCTCTGACACCAAAACTCCGAAAACTTTGGGAAAATTTCATTCATGACCATAGTAAAAATCTCTTTGTTCTCCGAGCGAAATAAACACGCAAGAATCCAAGTTCGGCAAATGTGGCACGCTTGGGTTACTTCTAACGAATTGTATGAACACAACACATTCGGAAGTATTGAAGCTAGGAAAAATCGATCGTCTGCGCAGGGTTACTACATACACCTACTAAAAAACCATATGTTTCCCATGTTCTCCACTATTTGATGGTTCTGCTCTGACGCCGATTTCTGAGGGATTTCTATCAGCGTGACGAGGGTTCATACTTTGCTCGCGGTTTTGCTTGAGTGGACAGAAATACCTTATCTTAATTTTGACATTATCACTAAAAATTATTTGTCTGTCATGTTGATCATTATGTACACAGTTCAGCAGTCGGTTCCCTCGTCAGTTTTGTTGCAGTTCTAATAAACTGAAAAGCCGTTTTGGTATTGACTGGCTCGGTTATCAAGTTGTAAGAGACATGTTATCTTGATAGGCCGATAACGAGATCTTGGGCAACGAAATGACCAATTCCAAGGTCACTTCATCAGATGGATGAGCGGTGGTGGCCATGTGGTAAGGTCACCAAACCGTGACCCGACGACCCGGGTTCGACTTATTATCCTCATTTCTGTATTTTCCCAGGCAGCCTTTGTATGACAGCAGTCCCGGTTCTTGAAAGTTGACTGTACATTTGTATATTCAACAAAATATGAAAGGAAGTAAAAAGACTTTTACGTTTTATTTTATAGACTGGATGATATGANCAAAGTGCAGAACGATAAATGAGTTGGATTCAAATAGTGACGCTACTGACACGAAACGGTTTGCAATGTCAACTTTACGGCGAACAATACCTGGGTGTCCGAAGCGCAAAAGTTCTATTCAATGAACTCTCTGTTCAGACCTGAAGAAAACAGAGACCACCCGGATCCTAAGAATGCTGACATAGCACGCAATGATACTATCTATATATACAGAATTCATTTTATATCATCACCCGTTTCAATCGACGTTTTTCTCAGAATTCGTTTGTGTTGACAAAACTGAACAGAGTGGTTTGCGGATTGCATCAAAGTTGCCTAGTGACAATGCAAAGTAACTCACACCTGCCTAGCAAATCAAACAGTCTACATGAGATAATAAAACCCTGTGAAGCCTGCACATTACCTGTATCAGCGCTACTCAGTACTTTAATGCAGGTTAGAAAACGAAACAACTGGGAGCTTATATACGTCAAATCAAATCATATGCATGAAAAAGGTAGAATCGAGGAAACTTTTGAAAACAGATCAAGAAAAGTATATGTACTAGGCTGATTCAATTATACAATAAACGCTTTCAGATCTCGGATCGTAAGGTCTTTTCAATTTTTCTGCTGTGGCCCTCAGCGCGATCGCTATTTACGGCTGGACCTTTCGCATGCAGCAGAAAGCCTACGAAACGGGGAAAGAAAATAAATCGATCAGCGGGAGTTTCAAATTAGATTATTCACGCGTATCTCTCACACAGTGGTCGATGAAACACGTACGGACCAATTTCACTCTCGCCTATTAAACTAAGAGGTTTTCTCTATTTGCAAACCGAGGCAGAAACACAAATGTGCACAGATGTGTGTGTAAGCAACTCAACTGGCCATGAGCGCTGATACACTGAAGGACAAACTCATCTAGATTATATTCCGTATAGATGGAGTACTTCTGCAAGCGGAAAACCATCATTCACAACTGGGACCCGAACCAGGCAAATCGAATGTCAACTGACCTGTGTTGGACAAAGCCTCAAACGCACTGGAATGGGATTAGGTTATTGCAGGGGATTTTCGTGTTCGGTCATCATGTAAAACTCTGAACCGAATTGCTACCAAGATAGTTATCTTTAAAGCTTGAATATTCCCACGATAGCATTGAGAAAACGAGTCGGTGAGCGAACAGTTGTTTTTGAATATTCCTAGTCATGCTCTTAAATATCATATAGTGGAAAAAATGTCTTACATATTCATACCCGTTGGCTCAGTTTAAAGTCAATATTCAAGCACCATTGTGGGGCACCGGCCACAAGATTGATCCGGAGAAAGCTTTTGATGTGGTTTATCGCATCTTATTCAATCGCTCAAGGGTGGCCCGAGTTTGGACACTAGCTGGCCGAGACGATCGCCATTCGCTTACTAGGCCCCGACCTGTGTGCCCAAAAGCGATTGGTGCAGGCGCTCCAACTGCCTTGGTCAAAAAACCAAGAAAACCAAGACGGAACATGACGTGTCACTTGACCCAAGTGGGAAAAGGTCACATCAACTAACACGTTAAAAATTCCTATACTCACACACGCGAACACATACGCACTCACATTACTCTCCACCTCCGAATATTGACTTTAAAATGAGCCAATGNACCCAAGTGGGAAAAGGTCACATCAACTAACACGTTAAACATTCCTACACACACACACACACACACACACACGCAAACACATACACACTCCCATTACTCTCTACCTCCGAATATGGACTTTAAAATGAGCCGATGACTATGATTATATAAGATTTTTTTCCACTATATGATATGTAAGAGCATGACTAGGAATATCCGAAAACATTTGTTCGCTCACCGACACGTTTTCTCATAGTCATCTTTCTTCACATACCTACCACGAAAGTAAAACTTACTTTTCTATCCGTTCTGAGACTGAAATCCGATTCGTGCTCTTGTAAAGCAGCTGCCAAGCAATCAAACGTTAACAACAGTGATTACCCGAGCTCTGTTTGTGCTGTTCCTCCACGATTCATCAACAGTTCTTTATTCCTTCACACAATTACTATCTTCTTGGGAGGAGATGAGCAAAATTGTAATTGTAATCATATTTACACCTACCCGCCTACGGGAAGATGTAGATAATGTATTTTCTTCGGCACTCAGCTGGCAGCCGTTCGGTGCCATCTGAAACTCGGCTTCTTGTAAGATCGTAAACATGGAAACAATAAAAAAGGAACCTCAACAACTTAAACTATCGAGGAGTACATTATTTGCCTTACGTTGTGGGACAATTCAATGAATCACCAAAAAACGAATGCTCAAAAATTGTCATTAGTCCAAGAAAATAAGTGAATAAGGCATAAAATCGAATAAAACAAAAATAATTGCTGTGTGTTTTATTTACTAGGGCAATAATATAGAACACAACAAACTCCCTAATGAAACAAATCGGTAAAAAGCGCGGATGAACTGCTATTCAATGTCGTTGTTTGTATAATGCCCAACTTTATTTCGTATAGAAAACCGTGTTCAGCATTTGCCGTTATTGCTTTTCCACATGTACAGTGTGACCGCTTGTCACATTGTGACATGACACATGAAACACTGAGCAGATCTGTCCAACGTAACACACTGGATGTCTGCCGACCCCGCGTCTGGGTTTAAAGCCACTCATCGAAAGTCACCATTATGCAATATTTGGGTGTGTGAGATAAAACTAATCATCAGTTATTCTTCTTTGTTTCATCGAAAGTGATTTATTCCGAGTTCCCGGAGAAAAATTGACGTGATGAGAAGAAAGGTTTTGCAGTTTGTTTTTAATTTAAGGTAGAAATGTTTCATTTATTTTTTCATCACTTATCACTTATAACTGTGAGGAGGAAAACTTCCAGCGAGCGACATTTACTGGATACCGGACACGCAAAGCTTTTCGCGTTGTGCTCAAAATACGAAGCCCAGAGACGCTTAGGTTTGCTGAAGCGGTTGTCACTAGCCGTTTAAAGTCTGAACTATGAGTGCAAAAGGCCTTTTTGATGCAGTTGTTATTACCATGTTAATTTCCCTCCCGTTTACCTCCCATCATCTCAACCGTTCTCTTAAATCAGCGTTGACACTTCACCCTTCTCATTTTCTAATTACGTAACTCTCTTTGATCTACTTAATTGGCCAATGTTTTACTTGGTTAATTTTCTACGTCTCTTTCATTTCATTTCTGGTTGTATCATTTTCGTATTACGTAACCATGTCTAACTCTCTATCCACCACGGCTAATCGTTTTCCATTACGTAACTGTTTCTATGCTAACATTCCCCTCCACCTCTTTCACTCATACCAAAATGACTTCGGTAATGACTGAACCACTCAGTGCTTTCTGCTTGAACCCATGTAATTGTGTAAATGTCTAGATATGGTATTCTTATGATAAAATTTGACCTATTTAATATGAGTAGACAACCGATTGAGAGCGCGCGAAATTGATGGCCGATATCAACTCTGCTCATATTGTGTTACTTGGTTTATTCATTTAATTTTGTTCAACACCCGAAACGTTTTCCAAAGTATCACGAAAGATCACACATTGTATTTCCACATTTGAATTTGTATTTCTTAAAAAAGAGACAGAATTTTACTGCTCGCTGGATTAGAATGGCGCAGTACATTTTTGTCCTTATCAAATGGGCTAGGGTTCCTTATATCACGTCCACAAGCGCTTCAACATGATTTTTTCTGAATATCCCTTGAGAAAGTAATCAATTTGGCATAGTCAAGGTAGCTATGTTTTCTTTGGATCATTTGTCGATCACAAACAATCAATAACGATTATGTAACCAGTTTGGGATTTACAGACAATAATGTCCATTCGAATCAATTTGATTGGGAAATCGTACAAAATCGCGTCTAGTCAGACGCCGTGACACGAACGCGCGTAATTGACATCACCTTTCAAATTCGATTGATTGCAGGTGTCCAGAAACTGCAACGCGCCCCTCCAGGGTAGGCGTTATCACGTAGGCACGGATCACCACAAAGACCATTGTCCAGTCACGTAACCGTTTGAGCAGATGCATCGCAAGTACAACCTCTGATGTAATACTGACCCGGTGTACCATTGGTCTAGCTTTCTGAACTTTGAGTGGATGACATGCACCTGTACCTGGTCTTACTTGGAATGTGGTCACGTATGTCTGGATCACCAAAAAAGTGGACCCTTTTGGGACGATGTTTCAACATTGTTGAAAGGATATCTGACAATAATCAACCAGGAATCATTGGCTAATCTATTCGACGATCTCGCGAAACGCAATGGGGTTGAAAAACAGAATAAAAATAAAAATCAGCTTCACTGAAAACAACCAAAAGCCGAATGAAGATCACCGAGAAGTAAATGGAAAGTTGTGAAAAAGATGATGGTGAGGAGGAGACTTGAACTCACGTACAAAGGGACCCAGATGACTGATATCGATTGTGCAAAACTGCTCGGTATTGTTCATGATGTGATTTGGTTTGATAAACAGGACAGCTTTATCTCAATTCTAATCCATTAGATTGCTTCGTATTCTGTTTCCCAAGTCGGGAGATAACAACCGTAACACGTTCAAAGAATCTATTTCTGAAAGTCAGTTCGGTAAATCAGAAGGCTCATGAAATAAAATAATCACTGAACAGCCGAATGAAAGTGAGTGTTTTTGAAACCTGTGGTCAGCCTTTGATTGTGTTGCACGTACATCCCCATTAGCGATCAGAATTCGTCAGATCGCATGAAGTTTCGACTCACAAATTTCTGAATTTTAGCAAACTGAACGAATTTCCTCCCCAAGGTCTGTAGAGTGCTTGTGCGTGAAAACAACACATACAATAACTCGTTTTGGATTATTCATTTCCAGTTAGATATCACAAGTGGACCGAGTCCAGGCACCACCGGAACATCTGTACATCAAAGATTTCATTGGGACCGACTCCGTCCGGAAAGTGGNNTGGATGAGAGAAAGACATCAGGTGAAACAAACAAAACTGTTCCTAGGTGGAGGAAACAACTTCAGAGTCATTTCCAGATTGCAGATGTTGAATGAAAAAACTGGAGGGTTACTTATGTTTATCCATATGCTATTGTATTGCAATAATCTTCCAAATATAACTCTCGGGCTCATGTTGAGTGACGCGCATTCGCAACAGCCAAGTCCAAATGATGTAGGGGTTTATTCGACTCCGAACAATAGCGAACATGTGAACGGTACTGTAAACACAAAGCGTTACAATTACATAAACAACACATCTCAAATCGTGGCCACGTTCCCAGGGCATATGCTTGAACCGACGAAATGATCAGTGCCAATGGAGAACCAAAGGGCGTACGAGCGACGTCAAAACTGCATCAAACGAACAAACGTTCAATGAAATAATAATATCACAGCACACATGGGTCAGGGTGACTGATCGGTAAGACAGAGGTCCAGTCCGAAGAAGATGAAGCAAATCCATGCGATAATCTCAGAGGACAGGGTGAATCAGATCGTACGAGGGTCAAGGACGATGGTCACGAGAAGGCGGGATGAGGGGTACGGGGCGTAACCGAGTTTGGTGGGTGAGCGAAGAGATGGAATCATTCGTGGCGAACGAAAAGTTCATGTCCGATGATCGATAATGCCCACGGGTCAAGACAATGTCAAATGACAGGGAGAGAGGGTTGAAGAAACAGATTCGTCGGTGGCAAGCAGATTCAACAATACCTTTCTGATACAATTTGGAGAAGGTTGGGGTACAACTAGTCAGTAGAGAACAGGTGAATACTCGAACCATATAAGTGTCCAAGAATTATACCGAATAAGAAAATATGAACCACTTTACCGCTTCCGTATATGGTACATTCCAGTTCACGGATATCGGGGTATGAGGACTGTTCTTATTTTCAATCCAGATCGTTTTGCGGTCACTCCGAAATGTTCCTTTGCCAGCAAAAGTTAGTTCTTGTTTCCTTTTCAATTGGATTCACTAATTTCAATGACTTTGCATGCAAAAAGTGGGTGCCAAAGTGATGACCAATAACGTGAGGCGAAGGATAGCATCGAGTAACGCAGTAAGTACCGTAGATAGGATAAATCCTAAAGAAATCGAGTTTCCTCAAAATAAAGAATGCACTAATTCATGTGACATTTAACGCACTTATTTTAAAAATGTGTGATCACCTGTTGTTCAGTGTCATTATGAGGAACCAAACTGCATGCTAATGTGTTGAGAGGAAAACGCAGATCATCTTGTTCGGTTAGACGATCAGCAGGTGCCATTCTGAATGTGATGAGTCACAGTTGTTCCTCCAGCATGTGTTTGTTTCACCCTTCTGAGTTCCTGTTACCAAGCCGTAGACCATTCTGTTATAAATGACGAAGTTAATTGTTTTCATGGATACTGCCAAGTACATGATGTTCCAGAACGTTTTGTATTTACCCACGTTATAGCAAATCGTAGCATAACAGGAATACAAAACTATTCAGATTCAAAGATTTTCACGTGATTCATCCATAAGTATCATTTGAATATTTGTCGTAAAAACGATTATGGATTCTCAATAGAACCATTTTCGGATTACGTTTCACAACCAGATAAGAAGTTCATATAGACTTCAGTTCAATTAGCTGGACTATAAACAGGACGAATTGCGGCACCCGCCAATCGCGAATCAATGTCCTTTTATTGTCGGCGTTCTCCATGACTGAGAACACTTCGAGTCGATAGTGTATTCCGAAAGACAGAATGTTAGTCTCCGGAATCAGATCCCTCACAACGTTTAGGAAACTAAACGCTAGCGATTAACTTTCAACATTCAAAATCGGGAAATACCACTGATTAGCATTTGTAAGATTCGACACAAATAGAGTTAACCACCGCTTCAGCTAATTCATTTCACACTGATTATCAAGAACCCAACTAGCAGATTCATTCTCCAACGAGTTCTCTCCTGTGTTAGTTGATGCCCCTCGTATCCCTGCCAGGATTAAACGAGAACAAAGGTTTTCGAAATTTAGAACGAAAGCACATTGGCAATCTTAAGTACGGTCTAAATTCGCCCCACATGCAATTGCGGGTCAAAAAGAGCAGGTCCAGGGCCCTCAGTCGTTGGAAAAATCCCATACATCTCAGGGCTGCCAAAATTCTCCTTCCTACAAGCTGTACTACCTCCAAATACTATTCATCTTCATTCAAATACAGTGCCATGATTGTATGCTATATTCCAGACGAGGAGACAAAGGTACGAAAACTTCGATATTCTACAACGTACAATAACCCGCAACCAGAAACGTTCGTACCGAGGTTGGTAAGCCAAAAACCTGCACTGCAGGAATGGTCTGAAGTCAGTCGTACGCGTTATCCCTAGCTCCTTTGACTCAGAGACTTACTGCGAATGAATCACAACTGTCGTGTCATCATTGACACTTGTGATAAAGAGATTCAGTCGTAGATCCTTTTATTTGGATTTCGGAGATCCGTTGCAGATCGGTAATGAAGACCACAATTAACAACCGACCCAACACTGATCCCTGTGGGACACCACTCGATATTCCCTCAGGGTCGGTTGTATAATTTCCAACTCGCTCGCACTGAATGTGCGACAGTTCAGAAATTGTCCAATCCATTCCCCTGTCTTACCTAGAATCCCCAGTGTCTGCAATTTTAGATCCAAAAGCTGATCACTGACAGAGTCGAAAGTTTTGCTGAAATCTAAATAGCAAGCCTCCACCTGGCGACATGCGTCTATTCTTTCTGTAACTTCGTCTAGAATGGCCAGCAGATTTGTTAGACAAGATCGTTTCTCAACGAATCCAGGCTGGGCTTGAATCACAGACGTATGCGCCCTCAGGTAAGAACAGATCTGTTTCCTGACTATCCGCTCGAGGCACTTGCATAAGACTGAGGTCAAACTTACCGGCCTATAGTTGCAAATGTGGTGTCTAGGGCATGACTTGTGGATAGCCATTGCGGTTGCAGTTTTCCGGTGCTCTGGGGGCCTGGAGGTACCGGAGTATCGGTCCCATTTGTGCACAGGCTAGAAGCTGAATCACGGCGCGATGCGATCCATCCGGTCCCGCTGCTTGGACCACTTCGTTCTCACGGCGTGCAAAATTTGTGAATTGTTCCTTTATTCTAGTGAGACTGCAATCCATCGCCTTTTCTGCCGTTGGTGGCCGACAAAATTCCTTGAGAAACGTAAGGAGTGCATTCGCCTTTTCCCGGTCGGTGGTGACCAGCACACATTCTGTGACCTCCAGTGCACCTATATTCTCCTTCGTGTTCTTGGTCGCTTGCACGTATGCATAAATCTTTTTCGGCTTATACATTACGTTTTGCGCTGACTCTTTCTCGTGTTAATACTTCGTCTCCCTTTGAAATAATTGTGCTCTGTTGTGTGCGCCCTTGTAGATCGACCACGCATTGACAGTCCGGTACGCCCGAAAGCGGACCAAGCACCTCCGCCGGACTACTAGTGGCCGATCTAGCTGTGGCTTCACCAAGTTGGTCGTTGCCTATTCCTCCGAGGTTTATTGGGTGCAAACCTATTGGTCACTCTAAACAGCTCTCCCTAATGGCAGACCGTCGTTCTGACGACGTTGGCTCAGGAACTAGTGGTACCAAATCGACGTGCTCCTCGGCTTCTCGTAGGGGCAGCAACGTTTATACGGCTATAGCATCGTTCAAATGCGGCAGCCGATTTACTACGATCCATTGGTAGTACTAACCTAAGTACCGAATGATCACTCTCGCCTAGGGAAATTTTCACTGCGACCTCACTTATTTGTAAGCTTGTAGCCCGCATGATGTACTGAAGGAGCGCATGCTCATGTGGCCACGTTTGAGAAGTTTTTATCTTTGTCCTTACGGAAGCCTCTCCCTCTACACAGCACTTCTCCGGATGATTGAATTCACCCAGAATTAAAATCCTTTGAGTCCTCGATAGGATTTCTTGCATTGTAGCAGGTAGTTCCGTATCTTCTGTGGGTTCCGCCTGGGGTGCGCGATAGACCAGTAGCACTCCTAAATGTCGTCTCCCCAAGAGGATACTACACTGTTGTGTACTGACTGTTGCTGAAACTGCTACCGCACCACGAACTTCCGAACCGAAGAAGGGAACACAATCAAAATGGCACAGGACAGTGTATTTGACCAAAGAGTGTCTTTCTTTTCCATTTACTGGTCATTATTCTGCGGTTGCTTTTCGAAATTACAGAAATGGGAAGATGGACGTCGGTGGAGTGCCTCGAACCCGAGACTTCCGGAAGCTGGTGACCACTGAACCACTACCTGTACTCATCGTTATTTTTGAGAATAGAGAACCTCGGAAAAGGTCCACATCTACAAAAAGATGTTGTTCTTTCTTGTCTTCAATAGGAGTGCTTGTATCCAGTTCTTGCAAAATGCGTTACTCCACACTTTGATCGAAAAATTGTTTGTCATAGTTACGGAGTCTGTTCTGAAAATACTTTACCAAAGAAATGAGAGCCATTCGTGTACCTACGGAACTTCATCAACCATCTATTACTTCTGCCGCTTGTCCATCCCGTGCCCTTACAAGAAGCACAAATG
>UZAN01042361.1:22775-36427 GCA_900618425.1 Echinostoma caproni
ACATCCAGAATCTTTTGGCCGACTCCTTAGGAAGTCAGGTGTTCCGCAAACAGATGTGGCTTCCAAAATTCTTACCCAACTACCGATAAGCACTATCACTTATCGTTGCACAGCAAAACACAATGCAGCAAACTTCACCGATTTCCGCCTATCTCACCAGTACACAAAGTAAATGACATTGTTTAAGGTGGACAGGGTTTGGACCTATTTTTAACGTGGTGGAAAGAAAGTGAACATCCATTGTCAACACACAGAGTACACAACTTAACTGTGCAAACACAATTTCTCAAGCATTCTGGTTTGATAAGAAATGACAACGATAACACCATTGCGTTCGGTGTTTCCACTCAGCCATTTGCAGTCTTTTGAACTCCCACCTGAACGATGGGAGATACCTCCTCTACCTAATCGTTTTGTGCAGTTCTTCATGCCTCATTTCCATGTCATCTGTTGAGCTTCACGTGGTTTCCTCAAGCCGGAGCAGTAACAGGGAATATGGTGCGGAACGACAGATGACAAAAATATATACGCAATAGGGATCGTAATCAGAGAAGCCTACTAATCTGAATTCGATAGAGCACCGTCAGGCACTAACCTGAGCAAAACTCATGACTATGGTGCTTCCTGAAGAGATGAAGTCTAAACGATCGTCACTCAAAAGCTTCACTTTGGTTGCGGGTGGCTGTCTCCAGTGGTTGCTGGTCACCCCTCCTTTGCACCGCGAAATGCTTCCATACAACCAAGTGNTGTTTTAAATGGCTTCTATTGACGATGCCATACTCACTGATTTCTACTGGCGGAGGTGCTTCCCCACAGAAGTGAGAAGACGAAAATCCGAAATTTGGGGATATAATTGGATCGGCGAACCACTGGCAGTTCATCAAGGGGAGTATACTAGAAAAATTCCACCCGAACCACGAAGAGGCGTACGAACCACACTCACACAGAACTTCTTGGTTGTGCAATGGTTACCGGCTTGATTGGGCGTGAAGGTGTCTAGGACACCTTGGACGTTTGAATCCCTCCAAATGGTGTATGAATGGATGAAAGGGACCCTGGCTCCAAATGGATTGTAGTTTTCCTGCCCTGCCCCGCTGAACTGAAGGTTAGGCTTTGGCTAGCCGCAGGTTCCGGTTGTGCATTCTTCAATGAACTTCACCTGAATAGACCTGGGCAACCTGACCGTATCGCGCTCACAAGCAAATCATGGAACGTTTTTGGTTTTATAAAGATAATATTCCTATACTTGTTCCGCACACAGTCTGGTCTCATATGTGCGTGAAATAAAATAAAGAACCCCATCCTAAATCACAAAGTCACAAAGAACCGCGTATCAAAATGAAAGTTTATATTGGAGTTAAGCAAAACCTTAAAGTCGCTAAATTAGAGTCGATCATCAACCGGACTCAGCTGAATGAGCAAGCCCTCTTTGTATGTCCCCAGTGGATTAAAATCCTCTTTGGGTAGAACCAACTTCGTTCTTCCGTTGGCTAAATAGAACGGTTTTATCACTTGCTCAGATCTGTATCTTGTAATTCACTAATATAACCCAATGCTCATTAGCATTTCTGTTGATGGATTCTTTTCAATTAATTATTTTCTTCACGAATTCGCTCTGTCGTTGATAAAAATCGATAATTTTTCGAAAACAGAATTGCGAACCAATTGCAGAACCAGATGAAAATTCAGTGGTTCTCCCCATTTTCACCAGTTCAGAGAGCGCACAGAATGATTGCTTGATTCCAATGCAACAAGTACTGTTTATTTAATTCCATTTAATTCTATTCCAATTTCTTTCCGGTGTTACCGCTGTTCTAAATATCATCAATGAGACACATTCTTCCGAAGTAATATTAGTCGAGTGCACGGCTCGTTGGTCACCACGGAAAAGAAGATGCGATATGTGCAAACCAAAAGTAAGACGATTATTTTGTTGACGACTTACCTTGCACACATAGTTTTCGAATCACCCCAAAAGTGTGTTGCCGATTGTGTTCATTGCACCCCATGAATGACAATAATCATGGTTCTGCTGGCCTTATCTACTTCTCAGTTTATCTGAAAGTGATCCCTGAACGGGTCGTTAGGTCTTGGGTGTGTGGATACAATTGGCAGGTGGCTGGACTGGTGTGCTAGAAATTTCTGCTCCCTGAACAGCTCTATACATATAGCAGTTCTGCCACCCCTCCAGCTTAATAACTATTCACAAGTACCATGCCATGCGTGCATTTCAAGATACAGCTACAAAAAGATAGGGGGGGGGGGGNAAAACAGGTCCTCGTAATGAACCACACGGTACTCACTCTCTGTCCTGTTGAATTGGTGCTATATTGGTTTCTAGCCTAGTGATGTATCTTAGTGAGTGTGGTTCCGTTCTTGACCATAAAGTGAGACATACCGATGTTTGAAACAGGACTGTAACGCTTGGCAATTGCGGACAGTAATATCGTGAGTGATTGCATCTCACTGAACCTTTTCGGTTTGTGGTGGTCGATTTGCCTCGCCTTGCAGGCTTATCTTTAATCCCGACCCATGGAGACTCTGTCTATTGAGGGTTCCTCGCCACCTCGTGTCCCGGTTGCCCTAACGTCGTTTTCACATCGTCTTCCGTCGTCCGCAAATCATCGTATCATCTCAAGCTGTCAGACTGCGAGCCAAGAGACATTCTGTCGCGCATTTCGGGTCACTCCGTTGCGTTACGAGAGCCCGAAGTACGATCGCATCACAGGGCCGCTGGTAATCCTGACTAAAATTGCTTGACACCGCTAATGTTTGCTATTTTCTTCACTATCTCATTCATTTCAGCGCGAAGCATCTGACTGTCGCTCACTTAGTCGCATGATAAAGACGATGCGCCATTTTTAATGCACATCTTAGCTTGCAACTAGCTGTTTTCCCACCCGTCACCTATGGGGCCTATTCTTAGGTTTTCATTCCAGCAGCCTATTTTGTCTCTCAATTTCGAACGTTTCAGATAGCCTCAATGAGGACTGTTGTTAGAATTCAATTTTATTCCTGTTCCTTCCAGCACAATTTGACTTCCTTCAACTAACTTGACAGTCCGGTTGGCACATGAACCTTGAATTCGCTTCAGCAACCACCAGCTGGAGCTGAACAAATCTACCTTATACCAATGGCAGTTTTGATCACAATGCCTTAACCGTGACCTCATGTTCGGTCGATCGATATGCACTAGCGACTCAACACATGGTACTAAAAAAATGGACAGTGATCACTGAGGAAAGTATGTATTCCAATCGAACTATCAAATTTGATCATGAAAGAGGGAAAGCCATGCACTTTTAGCGCAACAAAAGTGATCAGGTAGTTGAGCCACTCATCAAAACTCTGTACCGGCTGATTTTGACGGAAACTTGTGAACAAAACATGATGATAATCATATAGTGACCATCAAAATAACACCGGTAATCTGCTACGGGAATTCGGGGTGACAAGACTTAAGAAGAAGACCACATATATCAATTGATTGAGAGTAATGAAGGAGCGCAGATAATGAGGGGTAAAGAACGGCTCCAAGAATTTTGGCATTTCAGCGTTACCGTTTGGACTAGTCATAATTGCTCACCTCCGGCTGACAGTCAGAAAAAGGTGTAACAACTGGATTCCGGGATGATATTGTGTCGTCGTATTGAACTGCCACAACAACGATGATTGGCACCACATTTAAGTTGAAACCACCAAACCAAATCCTGCAGCGCGGTTTGAGAACAAAACCCTAATTATGTCAACAGTTTGCTGATACAAATATTACTAAATTAAATGATGCAATATATTGTTCATGTATGAGTGAAAAAATGTGTGCGCCGAATGGGTGTTATTATGGTTAAACTAAAAATAATAGGATTGGTGAGTTTTTTATTTGAACCGCGATCTTCCAGCTGGAATTCAAAAGAAGAACAACATCATTCAATTCACTAGATTGTTGAAACAGTTTATATTATTATTGATGCATCATTGGACAATCGAACACAAACAACGTCAGGTTTACCACTGCCGCGATGTGGGAGAAAATATCGAAGCCCCTTAGGGATGGCTCAACCACAGAAATGTTGCGAGAGTGAGGATACATAAACTGATGTGGACCCCGATTATAACTGCGCCTTCGGTTCAACTGATGTGGGCTATGCACGTGGAGCGCATCATCCATTTCACCACTAAAGGGATAGATCAAACCTTTCGATTGTCAGGGTTGGCGTTAGGAGACAGATATTAATAAACTTCCACTGGTCATACCTAGAATACAACAGGCGAAAAGTACCCTGGATCATTGACTACAATGCTTGGCAATGAACTGAGGGAATCATTTATTTCTATATTGCGGTCTACTCTTCACCAAATGACAACAGAGGCTAATAGTTACGAAAGGAAAAAAGATGTAAAACCCAAAATTGTACTAACTGATATTGTGGAATATGGACACCCCAAAGTAGAAAAAAATAAATGAATATGCGTTTTTGACTGTGTTTCTATGTCCTGAATTGGCCGCCACAGAACCGTGTTACTTTAAAGTAGGTGGCAACCATCCCTGAAAACATTCTGAATTATTCATGAAGAATATTTTCAGCTAATTCCTCCATCTTCTGCAAGGGTCATGTACTGTTTCGTTTGATAGATGATAAAACTGGCAAATTGAATAAACATCCGGCTGTATGAGGTATGGTTTTCGGGGAATACCAGTAATTGATCCAACAGAAGATGGGAATAGCTATTTGACAATTTCAGAGGGTTTGGAGATTGTGGTTGTTCATATAGTCAACTTAGATTAACATCTTTAAACATCTAAGAAATCAATTAGATATCAATGTGCCCCTCAATCCTCTAACTTTTCACGGCAATATATTATAATATATATATAATATATAATAATAATATTTATAATAACATATAATATATATATATAATAATATACTGGCGAGAAACGTGCTCAAGTGTCTGCTGGCGCGTAACAACAGTAAGCTTCCTTTAAACTGTTTGCTTACAACTATTGCAGCAGTTATTTACTAAATGCGGGCACAGCGAAATGGTTCTCTTTCTTCTGCCTCACAAAATACGTGTACATGAGTGTGTGAATTTATACGCTTGAACATGTATGCTTGCCTATACTTCGAGTTTTGATAAGAAAGATAGGCTCTTTCCTGATCTCAATATTGGTAAAAGTTTCTTCCCTTGCGGAGGAAAAGAAATGCGTTCTCGAAGTGAATTCTTCATGAAATAAATCCGTCCTAATCGAAGTACGTAAGGATTAAGGATCACAAATCACGGTTGCAAATGGAGCACAGAATCGCGCCAGCAATTGTATATTGGAATCTCCCGTCACCGAGATGCAATAAAAAGACCACAGAAGCAACAGTTCATTTATTGAAAGAAATCAATGGGATTAACTAATGTGTAAATAGAAATATCATTGGTCAAACGGGTATCAACCAATCAGCCTTCTGGTTCTTCGAGTCACACGACTTCTGCGTGAACTGTATGGCTGTGGGTTGATCGATACTGTTGGTCCATAGCCTAATGAACGTCCAGGCGCTTCGTTTGAGTCAGCTCGGAGGGCTGACTCACCAAAGAATCTACATAGGAAATAAATTCCTTTCAAGCAATCCGAACATCCTTCCCGTTTTCATCAGGTTTGGTTAGCCATCAGGCCGGATGGGGAAAATGAAACCAACAATGGTGATGTGATTTGACAAACAGAAGTTTTAACTTAACGTTATTTTTTCAAATGAACGTATACCTTCAGCTTTAGGATCGCGTTTGGCTTTAAAATTGAAAAGGGCACTATTTGAAAATCGATTGGATCCGTAGCTTCCACATTCTGATTCAAATGGCCCATCGGTTTTGTTGGTTCACTAGCATTCCAGACAGTTGGATGATATGGAAGAAGAATAACAAACAAACAGACAGATATGATATTTTCAACTCATGTTAGCCTAATTCAAACGCGAAATGGAAAACATTCATCCCGAGACCACAAATGCAAGGGTTCAACGGCTAGAAGGGAACTATATGAACGATGAATTGCTTTGTAGAAAAAGGAAACATCAATGAATGTCTTATGACATTTTATTTGAAGCCTACTTTTTAGTCCATCTTCATTACTAAAAATGGTGAACCCCTGAGTCAGTAATATACTGGATAAAATATACCCTGATCATGATGATAGGCATCGCGTTCGGGCGATCGCATTTGCACCTAACGACTAAATTCAATAAATAGATAGAGATTTGAATCCATATTTATTTAAAGTCAACACGCTAAAAAATAATCTCTCATATCACCCAATAAAGTGGAACCATCAATTCGGAACTGAATAACCAACGGTAAGGTACTCATGGTAAAAATTCCGCAGCGATTGAACCAGTACAGACGCTGAATTGCAAAATACGCAGTCGGATTTATGCAAGCCCTAAAATGTCACCTGGCACCAGGTTCGGAGAAGACAGGGGTGATAAACGGTGGACACGATACTGCACCTTTTGCCGTGTACGATTGAAAAGGTGATTTCTTAAAACCGTTACAAATACTAGTTATGAGCAAACAGAAGCAAGCCTTTTCCAAGATTAATTTCAAAAGAAAAGACCATATTGCAATACTGCACGATTTATGCCCAGGATGATTTCCCCGCATCCCAACATGGTGCATACTGCAGATAATACAATGTTTATATAGGGCTTTAGCATGGCAACAAATTTAAGCAAAATAAATTAAAACAGACAAAACATATAAAGGAGGGAGGGGTGAAAGGATCATGTCACTAGGGTAGGGATAGGCTAACATAAAGTTTTTTTGCTGACAAATAGGGGGGCTTCCATCGATCAATCGTAATTGTTTCAGCAACCCTTAACCATCTTGCAACTCGTGACTTGTAGACAATTCGAAACGCCGTGCTTCGGTCGACCTGGTGTTGCGTTCTTTTACCTCTCCCTCTTTTGTTTTGTCTGTTATGTATTTTGCTTTAATTTGTTGCCATGCTAAAGCCCTATATAAACATTGTATTTTCTGCAATATACGTATGTGTGTGGTCTGTATTTCTGATGGTGTAACATTTACGCACAAAAGTTTAAGAAAAGTTAGCAGTTAAATATAAGGGTTAAGAACAATTGGCAGTCAACTTTTTTGCGCTTGTTTTTATTGCGCACGATCAATCTCACATCAATCTGTTATTTGTTAATCTTTTATTCTGTGATTGTTAATACCTTTATTGGTTAGTCTAATTCAGTGCTTTGTCTATCAAATATTGTGACTTTCGACGTGCCCCTGAGCTAATAATCGATTCCCGGTCGTCCGCTTGATTCAAATGAGAAGGACTATAGCCATTTAGTTTGACCCGTCTACGAGTACCATAGCATATACTCAACTTGGGGCCCAATGTAAAGAGAGGACGCAAACCTTACCTTAAGACATACTGTCACCCACGGTTTTCTCCCATCCTGCATTTTAATGTCGCATGATCCGCCTTCATTGATGAGATTTTGTTTTTACGAACTGGGTTATGTAAGAACAAAGTTCACTGACAGAGACGTCTCAAAATATGGCATTCATCACCTTTCATACATGTTGACTGTAGTGACTAATCCAGAACTCTGTGCTCCATCACGATGATAATCCCATTTTTATTCGTGGTGTGGGCATCTGTTTGTGCACATTTATATTTGATGAAAATTATTTGTCAACCGTAGTGCTCCCTATGCTACGAAGCTAATCCTTAACCTTCGCACTTTTGCGTTTCCTGTCGCAATCGTTCTGTGCTTGTTCACTTGACTTGTGTTTCCTTTCAGATATCGAATTGAAACCGATAGAGCCTCCTCAGGAAACGCAGTGGAAAAGTTGCGGATGTTGATCAAGTTCCCCCTCCCCCTTGTTTTTCCAACCTGTCTACGTGATACCACCGCTGGTGAACTTTTGTTCTCTTGTCCAACCGTGTCCTGTCCTACCTCCATCTAACTACCCTCATTCGCCTGTCCACAACAACGCAGTCCGATGACCGAGACTATGGGTTCCAGTGATCCATACAAATCCGGTTTCTTTTGACGCAGTGTGTTTGGCTAAGCCCACTCTGGCTACTCACCGTACTTTCTCTCTCTTACACGTGCCCAACTTCATTCGGATCTCACCTCAGGCAGTTCAGAGCCAATTCCACTCCATCGTTGTGTTGTTGTACACGCCTTATGTGAGAAATTATGCTCATTTATCTTCATGGAACCTATGAAGACTTGATGCTTGTTTTGAGTTTCTTCAGTTGCTTTTCATGTGCACATGCGTCTCTCTATTTCCGACCATTTATCTTGAGATAGGGAAAGTTGAGACGAGCAACAACCCTGCGTGAACTTCACGAACATTGTGTGACTTTGTTCGTATGTTCTGCTTTATTCATCTCTTCCCGTCCCTCCAACACGGTTCAACCCCCGGTTTACCAAATCCGTTCACTGTTGAGTTTGGGAGCCTTAAACTAGGTCTGATTTTTATCAATGTGATTTCGTTCCAGCTATCTTTCCTCCCTTTTCGAACTCGACTGTTCAACTACACATCCATGGGGGAATAGCAACAGATCAATTACTCGCATATCCACCTGATTTCCTGTACATGTTTTTGGTTCTTTGCTGCTTTCATGGATATTTACTACTGCTACTGCCGGAAGCTGTCGTATTCCGAAGTGTTTTTTAAGAATCCCATTGATGCAATGAACTCATGTTTGATTTCTGTTCCTCATAACGCTTACACTGGAAGGCCAGTCGTTCTTTCCTGCTGTGCTTGCTTTCCGCCTGAATTAAAATGCGCCAACTCGGAAAATATTGCTTCCTAGTTCAGTGATCTATCTGTTCGAGCTTATTACTTAATTATTACTTAACTTCTTTCACGCCATGTGTGATATGCTTGGCTCGGGTGTGTGACAGGATGCCCCTGTAAACAGATGCACCGGACAACCGTATGTGGGCCGAGTTGCCCTTGAATTCGGACAGTAATTTATCAATGTCATTCTGTAGTGGGTCATTCGGTGGCACAGTGACGTTGAAGATGTTGATTACGGTCCCGTCGGTGTTGTGTTGGTGGAATTGAACCGTTAATGCACTCATTCGTGTTTTTATCCGGCTCAATATGGATTTCGGCCTTCAATCCTTACAGGTCAGCGAAGGTTATCGACAAGTCATTGTCCCATGGTAGTTGGCACCGACATTTGGCAGTTTCAGCATGGGTGTCTCGTTAGTCGTTAGTAGTTTGAACTGTGGGTTGAGTCGCTTACTCGGACTAGGTCACGTCGAATCAGGGAATATACTGCCCCAGTGTCAGCGAGCGCAGTGGTTGCATCGATATGCGTTGCGTGCCGGAAACTCGAATCCAGGATCCTACTACTAAAAGCCACTGCCGCGCCAGATTTGTCGTCGAGAGACGTTCTTCGCACATCAGGCGACGACGAAGCCCGTTCAGTGGGTCAGCGCGGGGTAGATGTAGTACTCAATAACAGGACTGAGTCCTCTTATCGATTGGATCCCCGTTGATAGTCGTTTGTGTGCAGTGCGTCTCCAGGGTTCAATCAGCGTCCGGGAGGGAAGCAACACCAAAAGGTGTTTGGTCATCGTATCGGCATACGCACCGACCAATTACAATTCTGATACACAAAAGAACGCTTTCTACGATAAATTCACTGATCTCATTCGGATGAGTCGAAGCTCCGACATAGTTGTACTTGCAGGTGACTCCAACGCGCAAGTTAGAAAACTGGGCGCATCAGAAGCTTGCCTAGGCGGTATTCGTGCTCTGTCCAACCAACGAACAGACACCAGCGATCGTCTTCTTCAGTTCTGCACAGACCATCATCTGTTCCTATCTAGCACTAACTTCGAACACAGCTCTCGGCGGATGGCAACGTGGCACTCCAGTTCAACTGGTACGCTAACTCAAATCGACCACATAGCAGTAAGTTACCGTTGACGTGGCTCAGTACAAAATTGCAGGTCCTATTGGGCCACCTGCGTTGAGTCTAACCACGCATTAGTTTTGATGCCATTCACTCTTCGACTGACTTGTCGACGACAAAACCAGCAAACTCGTATAGCTCACCATCGACTATCTGTTCCATCAGTTTGTGCACTCTATGATCCAGAACTAACGCGTGAGCTAAGCGTGCCTCACCGTGATGATGTAGGTGAGCAGTGGGATCAGAATAGGTGAGCAACACATTCCGCAGCGAATGTTGCTTGTTGGTCTAAGCCTCCAGCCCGTCGGCGACATTGGATATCTCAGAAGTCAGTAGCCCTGATGGAGAGAAAAACGATAAATCCCGACCTTCCAGGATCAAAACAGTTAGGTGGCGTCTGTAACGTCGGCTGACGAAGAGCCTCAAGAAGGGCCTTGAAAACTGGTGGGCAACAATAGCTAATGAAATGGAAGTAGCATCCGCATCAGGGAATAGTCAAAGACTATTCCGACTGATACGCAGTACGGGACGTCGGCGAACTGCAGTTAGTAAAACAGTCTGTGATAAGAGTGGACAAGCTATTCACAATAGGGATCAACGGCTTGATCGCTGGACAGATTACTTCAGCGAACAGTTCAGCTGGCTTGCCGCTAGCCAGGTTATTTCATCCGCAACTGAAGCTCCTTGGGCAGTGCCGTGCGATCCTCCAACGGGAGTTCGGTCTTAAATTCAAGCTCTGAAGCGAGGAACGGCAGCAGGACCAGATGATATTCCTCCCACTCTTTTCACGATGGGGGTGATAACCACGTAAGCTCTATTACTACCTTACTGCATAGCATATGAACGCAAGAGCGCATTCCTTCATTTTGGGACGACTCACTGATCGTTCCCCTTTTCAAGAAAGATGTCTCAGCCACTGTGAAAATCACCGCGGGATCAGCTTGATCCTGATCGTCACCAAAGTGCTAGTTTCGGTCATACTTAGACGTCTTACTCCTTTAAGAGAGATCAACATCCGTGAACAGCAAGCCGGATTCCGACCTGGTCGTGGATGTATTGATCAGATTTTTACGTTGCGTCAGATCCTTGATTTGCGTCACACCCGCCAGCGACCGCAGTGTTTCTTGACCTGAAAGAGGCGTTCGACTCAGTTGACCGCGAAGCTCTGATAAGTTCTCTTCTTCGACTAGGAATGCCACAGAAGTGCGTTAACCTGCTAAGTTCACTGTACTCACATACCTCCAGTGGCGTGGGGGTTTACAACGAACTATGTAGGCCGTTCGTCACCAGCAGCGGCGTTCTTCAAGGGTGTCCTCTCTCGCCGTTCCTGTTCAATTTCGCCGTAGACATAATACTGGAGAGCGCACTTAGTGGTGGGCAGGTGGAGAAAAGCTTTGCGATTTGGACGCCGTCTGTCTGTTCGAATGTATGGAGGACGCGCAACGCGCACTTGATAGACTAACAAGTGCGTTTGCCACATTCGATGTGTGCTTTGCTTCTTCAAAGTACAAAGTAATGCTGCAAGACAGGGTTTCGCCTACTCCTTCTCTGAAACTAGATGGTCAGGCATTAGTTACGGTGGCTTGCTTTCCCTACTTAGGTAGTTGCGTGACCAATGACGATAGCGCAGCAAAGGAAATAACTGCCCGCATTTCCAAGACTCCAGCAGCATATGCAGGACTAAAACACCTTTGGTGTAGACGCGATGTTTCACTGAAGTTGAAAGGTGGTGTATATTGCGCTAGCGTTCGTTCAGTTTTGCTTTATGGTAGTGATACCTTTAATTTTCGAGAAGATGTTCGTCGGCTGGAGGTTTTCGATTATCGGTATTTACGTAGTTTAGCCCACGTGGTATGGAGTGAACGGGTTAGTAACGTGGAGGTAAGCCGTCGTGCGTCGAGTCTATCAGGGATAAACCAGCTAGCACACCTCATTCATATTAGTAGCCTTCGCTGGCTAGGGCATGTATTGCGTATGCACAGTCATCGTCTGCCACACCGCGCTTTATTCGCTGTAGCTAATCCGGGCTGGAGCAAATCGCGTGGAGGTCAACAGATGACGTGGAGATGATGCACGAAGAAATACACAGAGCCATTAGGTTGATTTGGTGTCTCTCGCCTTACAGGTTAGGGTCCGAAAGACTTTTCAACGGGTTGATTGGAGACAGAAGGATATTTCTGTGAACCGACAGCGGTGGCGTTGTCGTTTCTCATCTGGTCGGAATACTTGAAACGGTATGTATGCAGAGTTCGATTGCGTACTCTATTTGTTGACCATAGAGGTCCACCTTCTGCCTCCCTCAAAGTAGGTTCACTTCCTGTCCACCTTAAAGTAGATCACCAATCTTGTATGCATTGCGAGTTAGGCAGCGATCAGTGAAGTTCGCTTCACGGTCTTTGGCTGTTCGATGATGTAGTTGGAGTATCCCATGCATTAGTGTTAACAACAGAGACAGAAGATATTAATGAGGTGCGGCGAGCGCATACTGGATTATTAGACTCACCGAGATCATTGTGGTCACAGATCCTTGTTTTAGTGTGGAATCACTAGGAGTAATAGTCTTTGGGTGGCATCCGAGGTGTAGGGCGCGATTGGTGTTGCGGGAACCACGGCGCAACCTGATCACTCCGAGGTCGGGAGCAATAGCTGCCCACGGGGGCAACAGTTGGGGTTTCGGGGAGCTGGTCGTGTCTGATAGTAGCCTCAGCTTGTTTAATACGTCGGCCGCTGCCGCTACAGTGGACGGGGATTCGAGAAGGACCTGGTGTCTTCCGCGTGCCCCCTCCTCCAGTAAATGTATGGATCTTAGCGTCGCGGTCGACGGAATGAGCCTCGGGAAACGCTAGGTGGCTAAGTGCACGAACATATGAAGCTAGATATTCGGGTTGGAATAGGTTGACCATATCTGCTCCACAAAGCTGTCTGAGGCATTCCCTGTCCTGTTTGAATGTGCCTGAGGTGATAGGTGTGTCGAGGTCACCATCATCCCGGACGATGTCATTAGCCTCGCCTCTGATGAAGGATAAAAGCACTATCATACGATCAGATTGCGGACAAAAGCTCGACGTAATCTTGGGTTACTGGAGCCCAGTGATGAGATCCATGGCCCATAAGAAATTTTGGGGGTGGGTTGAGTTCGATTCGTTCTGGCTTAGATGACCGAAGCTCCGTACTGAGCAGTTCATGACTTTCGGCTGTTCTTGGAGGGTCGAGTGCATGATGCAGCACTTAAACCGGTCCTGCTTTGTGGTGTACAGACTTGGCCATTACGGGAACAGGATAAAAATAGGCTGTCGGTGTTCGAACACCGCTGTCTACACAGCATTGCACGATTCCGGTGGGGCAACCGGACAAGCAATGCTAAGATTAGGCTCAGAGTTTTAGGTGACCGAGGCTGTCCACTGGTAAAAGTAGTCAAACCCCGTTGACTACGGTGGTCGGGAAATGTTTCTCATGTCACCAAATAGGTGTCCACAGCGCGCGTTGTTTGCGGAGGCAGGCAGAGGATGAAAAATGGTCAAACTTAGACCTGACATGAGGGTGTGGAACCCTAACCGGAACACGGGGTCTTATAGGTCCCGTTAGTTTCCCTAGATGGGGACCCCGGTGGTTGGAGACGTTGAGTTTCGCAGTGACAGTCGTGCATCTAGTCATTATCGGAACAGCCTTGGCCCATGTGAATTCCCTATCTTCTCATTGACTGTGCCAGCAAAATTCC
>UZAN01042361.1:37051-48825 GCA_900618425.1 Echinostoma caproni
AATGGTCAGCCAAAAGACAGCAACGAGAATTGGCGCATAAAAATGCATAGTTAATTAATGTAAAAACCGAAACTGAGCCGATGACTTAACCTAGAGATTTGGAGGAGCTGCATATAGGAAGTACGTCATTATCATTTGCTCTGTTCTATCAAGGGCTGATGGGTTATGACGTGCTCACTCCCACCACGTGTTGCGACGATGGTATTCCGTGCGACCCTTCCATCCGTGAGCACACTTTGTTTTCTTTTGTGGCCTTTAAAAATTCAGTATTAGAAATAAGAGCTTTAAAAATTTGAGCTACTATTACGAAGTCAGAGTAAAGGATCGGCTGTCAGTTCACGTAATTGGGAAAAATTGTTAATGTTTATCCCGAACAGACATAATGCTGAAAGGCGTATCAAGACCAAAAGAAGACATTTCAGTCGCTAACGTAAAACAACCAAGCGCATATGACGGGACGTTTGTCGGTGCCTATGCTTATCTGTTAACTCCAGCATTTCTGACGGACAAGGGAAGCGTTCTTTGCAAGTATGCTGTCATTTGTGTGGAATTCCCCTAGAGATATTTGTGGCTTGCACGGTGCACAGTGATGGTAGACGTGAACGAACAGTTTCAGTTCAATGTATACAACCATGAACCGTGCAATTTCGTACGGTGCTTTCTTTCAGCTTCCCATTTGGATGATGGAATAGAAGGAGAACTAGAATGTTGGAATCGCGGTGAATGTGAAAACAATTAAAGCAAGTGAGGTTGCAATGTGTAGATGTACGAGCGTCACTGTTTACGACACTAAGGCGTATCATTCGATGCCTCTAACTATCGGTTGCACTGATCCCGTGAACCCCAGTCGAAAAGTCTAACACGACCGATATGAACGAGACTCCCAATCAAGGTTTTCACACTCTAATGCCAGATCTTGTTTTAACTAACTCTCGCTTTTCCAAAACCATTAATTTCCTCGGCGGACGTCGCACATGCGTGACTATACTAATCGAAATAGGTACGGATTACGGATCACGAACCACGGTAGCAACTCAAGCACAGAATCGCACTAGCAATCGTAGACTGGAATGTCCCGACACCAAGCCCTAGCAAAAGGCCACAGAAGTAGCGGTTATTTTATTGAGGAAAATCTATGGGACAAACAGTATGGACAAACAGATGTCATTGGTTGAACAGATCTTCGCTAATGGTCTGCTTTCATTCTTGAAATCGTACAGTTTACGTTTGGACCTCATGGCTTCTGCTTGGTTTGCACTGTTGTTCTGCGGTTTTATTGCCCAGATGCTGAAACGCTTCACATCGTGATGGGCGTTATTTCATAGTTTAGGATCACTACAGTAACATGCTCAAGCCAACGTAATCGATGGAGGTATAGCACTTGTTCCAGAGGGCGAACTCGAATACCTGAAACGTTACGCCCCACCACTGCTTGTCCGGGTACCCCAACAGACTCATATAATGCGGCTTAGTCAGCTTTAACACAAATAATATCCCTTTATCTCGTTCCCTTGTTTCTGCAGCATATAGTAGTGCCGGCCAAGATGCTGCATACACTCGACTCTTGACAAACCAACGGATGTCGCGGATGTGCCAATTAGGCCTCGAGTTGATAAATTCCAACCCAGACTTCTGTACGCGCTCCGACACTTTCAACAGCAAACTTTGTCTGCAAATGCATACCGTACGTAGCTATACTAATACTCAAAGGTGAGAACTTAGGGCACAACATATTTCACTGTGGCCCACACCGACGAAAAGGATCTTCTTAGTGAAGTAACCAGTGCCTGGAATTCAAAAGTCTAACTCCCATGGACACGGGCCCGTGTTCTGGACAACCTAGAAGTATCGTGCCCACGAGAAACTCATGAACTTTTTTATAAAGATTATTATACTGTGATTTTGGGCACTCAGTCTGGACTCAGACTTGTGTGAAATATAAATGTGCCCAACGCAACGACATAATAGAAGCACCCATATTGGGGCTTCTAGAGACCGGGTTTCGGTTCAATGTGTTCGTTTGTGTTTGGTGGCTGGCCCCGTTCGGGAACGGTCATTAACTCCATGGAAGCAGGCGGAAAGTGAAAAAGGCAACACCTTGTGGATGGTTGCTGCTTATCTTGGGCTCGAGACAACTATTCGATGAAGTACGAAGACTTCCCCTACCATCGGGAGGAAGTCCTAGGTACCCCGCTCTTACACCCATTTAGAGGAGCCTTTTACCTGTAAACTACTCCTCCCAGTGTGCATTGGCTGCAGTGATCACTTTCAGGGGTGAGATAGTATATTCAAAGGAAACCAGAACGTGTCCAATCAGGTGGTTTGATGAGATTGAGCTTTATCTGACCTTTACCTATTCAACTTTCAGGCATGATTTTATCTGCGACCTTGAAAAAGCATCTTGTGTATCCTGCAGGGTCATGGAGGCACACAGGCCATCATGTCATGTCAAAGTGATAGTCCCGGAGAATCAGATCGAGTTGTCTACTGTCCGGTGTTACGGTTAGATGCGTCACAATAATAGTCGTGAAAGTAGGTCACCAAAGTGGATTGTCCAAGGTGACCGAGGTGAAAACTATCTACGATCCCCTGTCAGCCCCTGGCGATAAGCAGTCATAAATCTTAGCGGTTTTAAAGATCTTGAGGACATTGAAAGAAAGTGTATACATGATATAACCACAGCGAGAAACTTGTATTGCTCATCGAGCGTACTTGTCGATCAAGCCCCAGCTACACGAGTCTATTGGGCTTTTGCTACAGTTCCACACATGAGGTTCGGTCGGAACTGAATCTTCAGCACTATTGATGATCACTCGAACACCGTCTGCAAGTCAGCTTCCTTTACCCGGTTGCCAGTCTGCTTAGCGCACTATTGTGCTGCTCTGGAGTATTTATTTTTCTCCTGATTTGTTTGTCGATCGAGGGTTTATGTAGCCTCAATAAGCATTCCGTCCGTATTGAATATAATCCACGTGAGGTCATTGTATAGTGCAGTTATTCGTGAAAGCAATTTTTTGATGGTGTTCCTGTGGACTTGTTGGTGAACTGTAGGTGTGAATATGTGTGACAGAGAGAGACTGTGATCTGTCTGCACCAGATCACTCGTATCCTTTGATTGGTCTTTTCCAATCTGTGATTATTTGTGGTTCGGACATACTTCTAAAGAGAGTAACTAGTACTTAAGCGAGGTGTGTGTGTGTGTGTGTATGGTTATCTCGGCTTGTTTGTGTGTGAACTTGTCGATACAAAATGCGGTTAGAGTACAATTACGATGCGTGGAACACAATGCTACAATAAGTAATTTCGTTGTCACATAGACTTAGGGCATATAGCTTCATCTCCCTACGAGGCGTAGCTAGACCCAGAATGAATAATAGCATTTAACAAAAACCTGTTGCATCCAAAACCACATTAATAGTCAATTTATCCTCCCAATTGTCAAGACAAGGAGCAATCCAGGTTCTCTTTTGTGTCAATACAAAAGAAAAGCCCATACTACGCACCCATGATTGATACTTAATTTTTACCCCGTATCTGTTTTGACCAATACCTTCTATGCGATCGATTGTTCCCCATGCAATATGTGATTGTGAGATCAGGCGGGAAGAATTTATAGCAAAAAAATTACTTGATCGAACAGTAGATTTACGGACACGGTTTTTGTATTGTGTGAAAACTTTTCTCGATTACTCTAGATCCTATCAATACCTTATGGCAATTTATCACACATATAGGACAAATGTTTTCTGGCGGCTGATTTTACTGATTTCATCATTCATTTGTGGATATCTGAATACCGTACCGGATCCCACCGTTGCATTCACAGTTGGACAACAGTTATGTGAAAATTCACTTGACAATAATGGTCGAAAATGGTTTAGGGTTGGCTTAATTCACTTCTAATTATCAGACAATGGAAACTGTTTCTGGTCTTTTTATGCTTGGTTTATGTTGCTCGTTTTGGACGATCATTTATTTCTCCTCGTGTTGCCTGTGTCATTTGCGCTATAAGAACTTTGAGTATAAGGAGGTGGTAAAGGGTGCACGATAGCCGTTTCGTTTTTGTTTAAACTCATGAAGAGTGCATGTTATTTTTGTATAATAATGGTATTTCACCTCGTTTTATTGGAAGCATAATAATAAAAGACACTTTAAAGAGTGATAAAGTGTACGCTCAATGGGCTGCGAGAAGATATGTGGAAGTTGACAGCAGTGACTGGGTTGAAACACTTACCTTGCTCTGGTGACGCATATAACTTGCCGCTTAGCTTAGATATCATTCATATGGGTTCGCGAAATTTCACGTTTTCAAAAAGAACCATCGTCTTACGCATGGATTACGTAAGCTCATTTGTCCTTCCCGTTGGACCTTTTGGATTCGACTGGTACTTTGCAAAGTGCCGCGTTTGATCGTAATCCGCATCAGAGTATTTAAAGAAGACGTGAAATCGAAGTGGTTGTGACGTCATGAAAGCAACCGGTATTTCGGGTTTGAGAGTAATGTGGCTCAAATATAAACGTGTCAGAATCAAACGAGGAGCGTACCGAAAACATGCACCAATGAATTTGTTAGATAGCGATGCGTGTTCGCCAATAACATGGTTGTCGATGCAGGCGGTAATACACCGACATCTCGGCTTCTGCCTTCGAAAAATTACTCGCAGGAAAGCTACATGAGGTAAGCGAAACGTCGGCCGATAACCATGTCTACCGAACATGCCCTTTTATTGATCAATACACAGATTAGTATAGCGCACATTCCAATGCGTATTAGAAGCATAGAATCAAATACTCAATGAATTTATTGTTCTCTGAGCTCGGCAAATGGGCGTATTGATTATCACCTCCGTTGTTTTCTCTGTCTGCTTATTTCTAGAAACAAACTGAGAGGCCAATAGGAAGGACAGATAGCGAGTAAATCTGAATTCAGATTGAAAAAGCATACAGAATTGACTTTCCATATCTTTTCGGTTTGTTCATCGTGCGGCCTGCTTTCTACTCATTTTGCACGGATCGATAGTACCGAATCGGTTCACATCAAATGAGGCTATTCTAGGTCAGAGAGAGAGAGAAAGTAAGCAAATGTATGCATTGGTGGAAATGCAAGCTGATCGGTTTTCGATCCATACACTTGATTACAGTTGAATTTTCCGAGGCGAACAGGCGATTTCACATTTCCTACCCTTTCGCCTTACTTTCGGTCGCGACCGATTTGAAATTTTGGAACAGATGTCAGTTCTCTCAATAGGTTAAATCACGCGCTTCAATTAGCGTCACTGAAGAAATTAATCAGGGATGTGCTCGAACCTATCTTTGGATGTGTATCCGTATCTTGACATTTTTGTGGTTTACTTCGGAAAGGGACTCAATATGAAGTGACGGTTGGGATCCGGTTTATTTGAACCTAACATTCACATTAGACAAAAGCTAAATTTACAGTGGGGCAAATTCAGAGGTTCGACGGTCCGAGATATCTTGAGTCTGTGGGTTCGCTTTTCAGCGCCGCTGTTCGTCTCCCTCATTTCACCTAGAATTCACATCAAACTTTGCTAACGTTCAGGTCAAGTCAAGTTAGGAAATAGCTCTGCTACACCATCTGGTGCAAATGCAGCTGCCAATCCCCCGCAAAAATGAAAATCCGGATAAATAAACTAAGTTTTGCGGAGTGAACTCAAATCTACGAATAAATCATGCAAAATACGGTCCGGTTGGCATAAAAAGCGAGAAAGACAAGAAATTATGGAAGCGTAGTACGCGTTTGTGCGCGCTTGAACGTGTTTATACATGGAGCGAGTAGAACAGATTGAAATGCATTTATATAATGTGGATGACAAGAGTCAAACATTATTTGGTGAGCCAGTTTATCACAGGTTTCGGTGTGTTGGGAGACTATATCATGGATCAAATGAGTTTTTGGTAAACCACAACATACGAATAAAGGTCTGAGTGACATGAATATCACATATATATCTTTTTGTATTAATAAAGATCACTGGGAAGACATAGAACCTCTATGCTGAGCAAAAGGAAGAAAATTGTAATAATTATCACCGTTAGTAACTATTCGTCCGTGAACGGGTAGGTTATTTTATTCTCTTATTCGATACATAACATAAGAGTGGTTTGATCAATATACCCGGTTTCTGTGGGTAATAAACACTCTTAACGGTTCTACTGCCTACTACATTTCATCCGGTTTCGTCAAACATAGTTTGGTCAGTGATCGAATACACGACTTCAAAGAATCACATATTCATATAAAAAGTCGCATTTGGGTATTATCCATCTTTCTGACTTGTATTATAGAGATTTTGGCTTTGTACATTATGAAAACGTGTGCTTTTAACAATAGAACGGATTAATCATGTCGCTACGAGGATCTGTTGCCGATCGATTATTGTCAAATTCAAATTTCAAATTTTTTTATGGGATATAGCTTACAAAGACTTCGCTTTTACAAATCCCATAGGGTGTTTACACTTTGGTTCGGATGTTTACACTTTGGTTCGAAACATGCAGAGGTGAAACAGGTGAGGCTACATTTAGGTAGGTGCAGTATCGAAAAGGGTGAAAACAAAGCAGAAGTACCGGGTAACCAAAAGAGTTAGACATTACTGTTGCTTAAACGCATCTGCAGTGTGTAAAATATTGTTTTATGGCTGGGTTTTCCAACTCTCAATCTGACCCCAACAGGAGAAACAACTGAGAAGCTAGACTGACGTTTGCGTACAAACTCAGGAACGATCACGGATGAAGTTTTAGCACATACATTATACCCCACTGAAGTTTGCAAGCTTGATAAACCTTAAGCTTCACAAATGCTCGTGAAGGGCCTGGTCTGTGGCGCAACTGTGCAGTCAGATCTTATGTGCGGTACCGGGATTTGACCATGGCGAGAGGAGACTGACAGTTGGTTGTCTTTACCGCATCACGCAAGTTGGATGGACGTGACAGTTGGCAAGCAATGCCGATGTTGGGAGTGAAAAGCAGCAGATAATCGCGTTCACGATAGATCAAGATGGCTAGGGTCTGTTACATATATCTGCGAATAGGATTCCCCGGCATGAAATTTTCGTTTATCAGGCAGTGAGTGGTAGGAAGTCAAGGATGTCCAATTTACAGCCTGCTAAGTGGGTATAAGAACCCTACTTAAGAGATTCGGTTAAATAAGCTGTATTAGGGTTGGTGACTGGATACTTCTGAATCACCACAATCATTAACTTCAGACACTGAATGATAAAGTTGTGTCGAAAAACTGGAGTTCATCTCCTTTCTCAAGTAGATGAGTTTATCTTTCCATATTCATCGTCACATTGCTGTTAGTTTATATCTATTCCATTTACGACTTTGTCGTTGGTCAACCAAACAATTAATCGAAAGATAGCAACTACAGCTGTTCGGAAGCAAAAGTAACACGATTCTGTCAAAATAAGCGTTGTGTGCATATCCACCATCTATCCTACAGTCTTCATCAGCGCTCTGAGTTGATTGCCAACGTGGAGGCGAACGTTGTCCAGCGATGCGAATCACGTATTATGATGATAATCGGATTCGTAGATGGGTTAGCTCGTACCTAATCCGACAAGTGCATTCGATTAACATTACTCGCCATGAACCGGTTGGAGGTTAAACACCTCAATCGAAATTTTTGTGTATCATGCATAATGAGCGGTCTAGGCATCCGTGCCACCGTCCAGTGAAAACCCCTCCCCACTCAGCATGATTCTATCACCCACCCACTCACCTCGTTTAATTTTTTTACACATTCCTTATGCGTGCTCATTCGTCCCAACAAGTACGGTCGTTTAAATTTGAAAGGCCCAAATGCACCGCCGCGGTTCAATGCATACGCACACAGAAAGCACTTTGGGTAACGGCAAAGGCACTGGTAGAACTGAAGGAATTCGGTGTTATTTCTACGATGCTCGGCATGTTGACGGTAAATAATCAATACTGTGTTTTGAATCGAATGAAATGACCTTGATATTCAAATATGGCGTGACACGCAAAGGAACCGAAAACTTTGATTGATGACCCGATTTAGCGTCAATCGTCTCACTGTCATGTACAAAATGGAATGCGGAAAACAGTGAAACATTTATTCAGGACACGAAATTCAAGCACAGATTGATAAACTTCTGTTTTTAATAAAAAAGAAAATTGGCACTCCGACTGGAGGAACATCGAATCACCATGGTTGGTAGACTTGTACTTTACACATCTCATTCGGACGGTATTCGCATATTTGCCGCGCAACAATGAGCGCGGTTCGGGGAACAGGTGTGCACTGTTGTGGGAACATTGATCTGCATGCAATTCGGTCATGTTGTTTACGATGGCAAATAGTGAAGGCCGGTTTAACACTTTATGGGTTTGTGTGTGGGCGTTTCACCATTATCTGTTGCCGGCATACCATTACCATTTCAAATAAGCTTGTTACGGGGATTAGATGCTCTAATGTGGTTGTGCTTGTATTAAATTGTTCAGGAAAAGCAGATATTGAAAAAATGCCATTGCTGTTTCACATCAAGTTCGGTGATTCCGGGCATTCATGTGACCATATAATGGATCTCGAGCAACGTCCTACGCCGTAGATTATTATTATCAAGATCAGTTTTGTGCCCGCGATTTGCAGTTTAAATAAATCAAATGCACTTTCATGCTACCAATACTGAGCTTTGTAGCTTACTTGAATCTTCGCTTAGTAGCGCAATGTTATCTATATAATCTCAATCAAACGGCTCGTTACCTGGAGATCAAGTGGTACCGTCGTCTTTGCACGAGGAAAAGCAGCTCAGAAAAGGCATGTGTTCTTTACCACCAGTGCTGTTCTTGATGAACATCATTCGGCTCGAAGACCTACAGAGAGTCAAATGTGACACACATCTCGTGACTGATGGGGTCTCTAGATGATTGACAAATCGGTATGAGTTCTATGCATACAAAATAAATGTGACTGGTTCACCGACAGGGAAAAGCAACTCCCCCTCGAACCCAACTCGGCAAGGAGTGTTTCATGCTACAGTCGTTTCCACAAGAGGGCTAGATGAATGGGCCTGATTGTTTGCAATAGGCAGACACCCGTGGTTTTCCCCAGTTTCTGAAGTACGCAAAATTATTGTTGAATTTTTTTCAATAATCATAAAGTCGGTAGAGTTCAGCAAAACGGATTACCTGGGTCGGGGTTTGATGCTGATGAATAAGGCGAACTGTGAAAAGTAGACCTCCTGATTAGTGTGGTCAATCCGCTTCCTGCTTTTCACCTGTCCATTAAAGTGGTTCTCATTGATCAGAGGCAATTCCCTAAGCCCAGTTGGTTTGATGTCATTTTCTCTCATCCGCATGACTCTATCTACGGCCATGCACGTTTCAAAATCCACTCATCTACATGCCACATCGAGATTAACGGGTAGCTGATATTTCAAAAGAAAATACCATATTGCAATACTGCACGATTCATGTCCAGGACGATTTCGCTGCATCTCAACATGGTGCATATTGCTGATAATACAATGTTTACATAGGGCTTTAGCATGGCAACAAAGTTAAGCAAAATACAACAAAACAGATAAAACGTAAAAAGGGGGAGGGGTAAAAGGATCATGTCACCGGTGCAGGGACAGGCTAACATAAAGTTCTTTTTGCTGACACAGGGGAGGGCTTCCATCGTTTAATAGCAATCGCTTCAGCAAACCTTAACCATCTTGCAACTCGTGACTTGTAGACGATCCGAAACGCTGTGTTTCGGTTGATCTGGTGTTGCGTCATCAGCAGATGTCGAGCAATGGCTGAGGACAGGGTCTTGTAGTTTCGACCGTCATTTCTATGCGGCGGACTTGACTTCGATTGGGTCATCTGATTTTGGACCCATTTTGGAATATGTTCCATCACTCGATTGCGTAATTGTCGCTCTGTTCTGCCCACGTAGGTCAATCCGCAACGACATTTGAATTGGTAGATTAGATTAGAGTTGGCGTACAGAGGTAGACGTTCTTTTGCCGGGGATGTGGGTATCCTGGTTGTCCGGTAGACGACTTGGGGGTCGGCTGCACAGTAGGTTAGAGCGATTACTGATCTCAGTCTCAGGCAGCTTACGTCATTTCCTTTGAACTGAAGGCACAATGTGATCCGCAATTTCGGAACTGACGCAACCGGTTCTTTCGTACTTCTCGGTTTGCTATGCTCATTAGTAGACGGTTCGGGGTAAGCGTTTTTTGCTAACAACTCCCGAAGGTTTTGCAGTTCTTGTTTAATTCTGTCTTCCGTGCAGATTCGCCTTGTTCTGTCAGATAAGGTCCGAACAAGATCACGTTTGCACTCCAGAGGCATAAAGCTCTTGAAGTGTAAATATTGACCTGTTCAGGTTTTCTTTCGATAAACGGATCGAGCAATCGTTCCGTCTTCTCTCATGGTCATGGTAATATCAAGGAAATGGAGTGTGTTGTTGGATTCAGATTCCATTGTGAACTGTAAATTTGGATGTAGTCTGTTGAGTTCATCCATAATTATCTTANCACGGTGTCGTCGACGTATCTTTTCTACGGAATAGCTTGCCCTCAGAATAGTAGTTCCTTTCTGTTCCAGATGTACCATGAACAAGTCTGCCAGGACTGGACCTAGCGGGCTACACATAGCGACACCATCGATTTGCCTGTACGCATTTCCTTGAAAAGAGAAAGACAAGCCGGTTGTGTAGAGCAGTAATAGACACTCAAGGACGGACACCGGTAGGCTTAGTCGAATTTGTTCCTCCTCTACATGATCGCAGATGATTCGCGTGAACTCACGAACTGGTACATTAGTGAACAGGGATTGAGTATTGAAGGAAGCCATGTGTTTTCCTTTTATGTTGATCTTGTTTAAAATATCTACCAACTCAAAACTGTCCTTGACTGTATGCTTCACCATTGGACTGGTTCTAACACCTTAACCAGCCATTTCACCATTTTTTGCTGTGGTGAGTTCGTCATGGATAGAATTGGTCGGAGTGGCATATCTGGTTTGGTAAGTATTGGCAGGCCATAAAGCCATAAAGGCCATAAAGGGAATCTGAGTTCCTCTCGTCTTCAGGTCCCGCACGGTGTTCGAATCGATGAAATGTCCTTCTAATAGAAAATGAACTTCAGAGGCCATTTTCCGTTCCAGCTCTTTGGGGTCATCACATGTCTTTTCTCTCAAGAACTTGCTGGTATTATTGAGGATGCATTCCATCTTTCGTTGGTAACCTACACGGTCCATCAGGACAGCTCCATACCCTTTACCAGGGTTTAAAATGACCTAGTCGAACTTCTCCTTTAATTTCTTTAAAGCGGATAAATGCTCGGGAGTCAGAAGTGACTTTTGTCTTGATTGTGTTATTCGGTATTGACGCTCCAAGTAGAGCAGTTTTGCTTTTATCCACGATTCTGAATCTTTCGAGGTTGCTTTCAGCATTTTAAGTTGTTCGAAGAATATTCAAATAGCACCTGTGATTCTATGCGGTTGATTTTCTTAGGCGCAACACAAAAGCGAAGGCCATACAAAATTACTTGCGGTTAAAGCTGATTTAGCTCGAAAGATGACAGAGTCTGAACAAATTTCTCCGGTTGTTTTGGCAACGACTGTGCACTATGGATTTCTGGAGCTTGGTTATAGTACACAATCTTGTTTTCCGGACAGCATCAGCACAGACGTTAGCATACTTTATGTTAGCCTATCCCTACCCTAGTGACATGATCCTTTCACCCCTCCCTCCTTTATATGTTTTGTCTGTTTTAATTTATTTTGCTTAAATT
>UZAN01042362.1:0-19275 GCA_900618425.1 Echinostoma caproni
CGACCAAACCGACCTGCATTACCCAAGTGTGTACCGAAGCCGCAACACGACTCTTCAAGCAACGAGAAACGTATCAATCCTGGTTTGTCATGATGTTTGTCACGATGGTGAGTGACAATGGCAATGAATTCTCATCAGCTGTTTTTTCTGGATTGTGTGAACGATCTAGCATAAATTACGCCCGTGCTCCACCCTACCACACCAAGTCAAACGGTCTAGCCTATCGCTTCGTGGACACTTTCAAGCGAGCACTTCAGAAATCCAAAACGTGAGGGAACCACGGAGAAATCCTGGAAAGGTTTCTATTAAACTACAGGGCAACGCCAAATCCCAATACTCCGAACGGTACGTCTGCGGCCGACGCAATGTTTGGAAGAAAAATTCGTACACCACTCGACGTGATCCTCCCGGAGCGTCGGAGCAAAACACCCCTGGAAATCGCTCGCCCTACAGCAATGGAGCTGCAGTTCAACAGCCGCCATGTTACGCAGGACCGATCGTTTGTGACCAAAACGTTTTTGCGAAGGACTACAGCAATAACGAAGAACGGTTGACACATGGTAGAGTGTATCGTCGCTGGGGAAAGGGCATTTACGAAATCCTAATTGGTTCTGAAATATGGGTGCGGCACGCCAACCAACTGAAACCGACAGCCTGCAATGATGAACCAAACCCCGAACCAAAATTGGTTCTGGATATATTAATGGACACATTCGCCATGCCAATTCCCAGCCGCGAGCCACAAAAACCAGCACCCTCAGTAAAGGCCGAAGAAACCCTGCGATCTCGACCACAAACGCGCGCGCAGCAACAAAGCCGTTCCAAATCGACCCGAGATTACGATCTTACGACCAGCCGTTGATCTCAAAAGGGGGAGGTGTTAAGACCCGTCCGATCGTGCACACCTCCGAGTCAGGCCACACGCACGCTCGCAGGGCTCCAGACAAGCTGAACCCAATTGGATGATCACAGAACGTGTCAGCCAATGTTTGTCCAATCGATCAATCGATATGTCAAGGACACAATCTGGTTGGTGTGTCACTGCGCCGTTCTCGTATGCACGATTAGTACTACATGTTTTGCGCATCGATAGCGAATCAAGGAATACACGTTGGCTGTGGTCTCAACCTGTGTTCTCTCTCCGCGTTGTCGTTGGGGTTTAAGCAAGTGTCGCTCGTGTCAGTCGTACGCCTAGACCAAACACAAGAATAATAATGAGTAAAATGCGTTCTTCGTTTGGACTGTATTCCATCGTCCTTTTAGCGCAAAGTCAGTTAGCATCGAATCGTATCCGAATGGAATGCAAATTATTGGCCTGAAAAGTCTTCTCATACAACATCGATCTAACACACTAGAGCACCATATCCGTATCGACAGAGAACACTATGTAACTGTCGCTATGCATGCATAAATTTGTTATAGCTCATTCGCGGGTTTCTTAACGGTCAATTCACGTTTCCTCATTTCTCTCTATCTCTTCAGTACGTTACCAAGTGACCTGAACTGTTTTCGAGAACCGACAGATTTTCCATGGTTTGGCATTGCTCGTAAACAAGACTGTGCACTGAGGTAAGTAACTCAAACTGCGGGAACGATATTTTCTCGGCTACCAATAAATAAAACCAATTTGATTTAGCTGTATGATTTCCTAGACCTGTTGGATGTAATATGAAAGGTCGCCTGAACCGGTCTAAAAGGTGAATCACCTTATCACTTGAGCACATACCTGCATGCGATTGTTTATCAAAGATCTGTCTGTTTAACCCGTCCGTCCCGTTTTATGAATAAAGCTATTAGGATCACACAAACTGGTACTGAGAACATATATTTACGGGCGACTACTGGAATGAGGTGATGCGGAATCACGTGAATGATCCATAAATCCAATTGTATCATCAAAAAAATGGTCACGTGTCTATCTCTAACCACACCATTTTTGATACGTCAGGGTTACCGATTCACGTGACTGTAGTAAGAATTATTGCAAAGATAAGGAATGACAAGGTGATAAGAATGGTTTTGCGATATAGAATCATGTGTTTGTCTACAAACTGAAATGTAAGCTTTAGCGCTCAAGACTCATGTACCATAAAATGATCGTGCGAGAATTATCAGATAGAAAATGCGCATCACGTTGAGTGCTATGTGTAGTCAGGTAGAAGAATAATCTCCGGAGCCCTGAACAACTAGCCCTGGGTGGATGTGAAAGCGTGCCGATTATTAACTTAACAGATACATGAGGTAATCTGAAAATCCACATCAGTTTTGCAGTTTGAAATAGTTTTTCAAAAATGGAAATAATTATGATTATCTTAGTTAGTTGCAATTAAATATCGAAGCCCCTAAACAGTTTACTGATAGTCNAGTAGCTACCCTCCACCTCTTTACCTCATCCACCGTGATAATCAAAACAACACTGCTTCAGTGTGCCCTTTGAACAAACGTATGTCTACACGTTTATTGATAAACAAAGGCATTTGACACCCTTACCCTTGGAGCTGCTCATTCATAAATTATTGAACTACTGGCCCATTGGTTCATCAACTGACAAAGACTTGGACTTCACCAAAGATGAGCATTCTTCGTTTTATTCTCCCCACGAGGCGTATCATAGACTATAAATTTACCTCTATTTCGTTTCGTTGCTTACAAATTTTCCAGACGCGTGTTCGATTGTTTGTTTTTTGATTTGGATTGGCCATTCTTTAGACTTCATCCTCATGCACCCATCGTTCATGTATCCGTGAATGGTCTGAATGGTCTTGGGTGTGAGTTTCACTCCTAGGGAGATAGCTACCTCCCCGCAAGGTAAATGCATCCAGGTGCAATGGAAATGTATGTCATGCCCGACAAAGAACACTGGACATATGTTTCGTTCTGTTTGGGACTCGTCAACAGTGCGTATTCTTTGTGTCCCTTTGAGGACCCTTACTGTGAGCATTTCAATCGCATTTGAATGTATAGTTTTTCGTATGTCTGATGTGGTAAGCTAATTCAATTTATCAGGTCACATCGCTTCTTAGACAAAAACATTATTTATTAAAATTTTAGTTTGTTAGTCGAGAATCGGTAGGTCGATGGTGGTCAGGCGGTAAAGTTCATCGAATTATCACTGCCTGATTGTCGTTATTCTCTGTTTTATCTGGTAGCCATTTTATTGGCTGCCTCCACCCGGAAAATTATATCATCATAGAAAAAGGTATAATGAAAGACAAAAGAATGTTTTCAGGTTTGATTTTAAATCCTTTCCACTTCATTAATCAAATGAAAGCGGACATTAACTGGGGAGCGCCAAACAGTAAAAACTAAGAGGTAGTGTGTGATCGAAATAGAAAAGACGAACGAACTCGGTGCGAATGACAGTAATATTGATCGGAAAACATCACCCTAAACAAATACCCTAGCTCCTAGTACTCTCCCTCTTACAGCGCTAATTACGATGCGAACCATGTAAACTGACCTGCCAATAAAATTACAGTGTTTGTTAAAAACCATGAAAGTGGTCTGAAGCAAACCAGATGTTGTACGTTTACGCTTTTGAACCTGAGCTTGTTAGTAAACGGGGATCGAAAAACACACAATAGCAGGGTATATGGGGAAACTTAAACGAATAATTACGAGAGAGCCTATAAACGGATACCAAAGGATCTGTGTTTAATGGTGCGAATTGGGAATACTGAACTTGAAGTGGATATTTAGATTTGTATAAAATCAATAATAACATTTTGGCAGGATAGTTGTGTTTCAAGAACAGCAATGTGACTTTTGAAAATAGTCAATGCAAATGGTTTACGTGCATTTAGAACGCATCAAGGTAAAATATTAGGAAATAGTCATATACATTTACAGCACAGCTGTTTTGAGGTACCTCAAATTGATGTTCCGTTGTTTAACAAGGGTTTAACGGTTGATTTTTCGGCGCTAATGGCGGTAATGACGGTAATGCTACCTGACCGTCAGCATATTTACCTTGGTTCATCTAAACGATATATCCTAACTGAGAAATCGAATACTTCAATTTCAATTGGGGACTCAACCTGCGAATGATCCATGGAATACAAAACGTGTCATCTACTTATCCTACTCGTTGAGCAACTTTCATTGAGGACATGCAGTGTTTTCAGGATGGATGCAGTGGTATCAGATCACGATGTTCAAATCAAGTGATGAATAGCGCAGGGTGTTTTCATGAACACCGCATTAGGTATAAACCACGGCGATTACCAGTTCGATTTTACGTATTTAGTTAGGATTCCTTGGGTACCAGAACGGATAAATGCTTATAGTTTATGAAGAGTTGTTGTTATACACATCCCAAAAATCATAGAAATTTATTGTGAATGAATAATCAGTCATAATCAAGTTTAGCACCATCGACACTGGGCACTCTTAGACTGAAAATTCATTGAAGAATGGATCTGGGATCTCCGAAGGGAGACGGACACAAGATGTCCAGTGGATCACTGGACGGTTGATCAGGTCGAGCCGGTTTGTTTGAGCGCCTGTTTTACGAATGTATTCGTTCATTTAAACGGAAGCTTCCTCGAACGAATTAGTGACCAATCAAGTAGGCGCATGAAAATACTAATTGGCAATGCAGTGACAGCCATAAATCAGCTCATTATACAATGTGTTTCTACATTATTCCACTAACCTATTACTTGCATTTTCAACTTGGTGGTTGTAATTTCCGTTAAACTAATAAAATACTCCCAAACTGTCTTTGTAGTTGCAACATGCGGAAGTGCCCGTCGATGAGAAAAATATCATGGCTCATATTGAGGGATCAAACGTGAGTGGTTAAAAAATGTCTTAAGACGCTCCATCGTTAGTACTTCATTTATGGCAAAATGGTTTTTGGCATCCAAGTGGAAGCATTGCTATGGTGTACTGGGGTCAAAATTGAGCAGCATTATCGATAAAGGACAAATGTTAGTCGGAAAACCGTACAGACGAACCATGATAAATTCAAATGTGTGGGTAGTCGTACTGATCCGGGTGTGAAATGTTTCATACGCAACAGAAAGGTACACAACCGAAAGAAAAACAACACAAAACTGACCAATAATCAATATGATTTCCCCGACCTATGAACAATGGATAACAAAGGGGCTGTTTGTCAGTACAGCCAGTGACAACAGACGATCAGATCAGATTAAATCAGTAGAACATCTTTGATTACGGTTTGGGATACTGTTGCTTCAAGTTAGACTTTTGCAGATGGAGAAGTTATTCGTGTATCAAGTTGCTTCGTAATTGTACTTAGTCTTCTGCGTATGTGACAAAAGAAGAGAATGTGTATGAAAAAACAAAGCATATCAGACAACGGACTGTATGCACTGTGATGATGAGGTAAAAACCAAAGTGTAAGTGTAGGCTTTGGGTGTACCCCGAGTAAACCGGTCATTCAAGCATCCATTCAATTAGTCTATAGAAAAAGTCAGTCTATGCAGCTCAACTGGTACCTATCGGAAAGCCAATTACAAAGCCCTTAGCTTATGGATTGTTCGTAAACTCTAATCAAAATGGTCAGTCACACTGTGACCCAGTTTGTGTATAATAGACAAACTGATGTTGGGTATCATGGACTCGGATGAATATGAAACTATGACTGGAGAACTCTTATCTCCTTATTCTGATATTGTGAAAATAAAATCAGAATGAAAGTATTCGGATAATAGAGCACAAGTGATTTTATTTCGTGAATAAGTGAGTTTACAGCTCAGTCGTGAACTGTCAACTGACTTTCTGTTTATCTGTGACTCTTTTGCGAGTAAATAAATATCGTACACGAGATATCAACGGATATCAATGAGTCACATAGTCTCCGCTTTTCCAGCGTTTGAATATTGCTATCGGCTCCCGGTTGATTTAGAAAGTTAAAAATAAATTCCGTAGCGGTCATGGTGATTCAAAAAAGAAGAATTAACTTAAAAAATGTTTTTATTTTTGTATCGAAGTGTTCTATTCTCAGGTATCATCTCAATCAACAGACTTTTTACTGGTTAGAAGCCCATCTTGGTTTATTCTGTTCATGCGAAATTCACACACATTTACTTGTACTTTTGTTGCTATGGTGAACTTTCAGCTCAACAACCGACTTTGTTCTGTTACCGTTATGCCCTCGGATATCTAAACGAAATATAACATGAGTGAAGCACACCCTCCAACGTCCGTTATTTCGCATTATACAAAACGCTGGAATGCTTGGATCATGGCGGCACATTGTATAGAGCACTGAAATGCTCTTTTGCTCGTCGAAGGAACCTGCGTTACCCCGTCTAAACTTATTATTGCAGACACTTTCGGCTTCTTAATTCTCTTTCGGATTCAAGTGAACCCCTGGATTGAGCGAAATGGAACAAATGCCATGCAGTCCAGCAACACTTACAGCCCTGGAGTGAACGGCTTTATTACAGGTACACGATGTCTGTTATTTTAACGTTTCTACTGATAACTAAAGAAAAGAGAAAATTAGCTGTTTCATATATTTGACATAGTTATGGATATCGAGGTCGACAAGTGTAAGATCAACCACAGTCGTTCTCTCTTGAGAACAGACAAATTAGCAGATGCGTGTTATCACGCAGAACAGGGGTCCTTAAGCACTGCTGTGAACCAGAACCAAGATAAAATAAAAGTTATCAAGAAATTAGCTATTCAGATCCTAGTTGGTCTTTATTATACAGATATTTTGCTCTCCTTTTTGTTCTTCACCTTTGTTCATCTTGAAAACTATCTAACCCCTCATTTCTATCGTTCTTTTGCACCAAGGTAGCAACGCCTATCACACTACACCTTTGGATTTTGAGCTGAACGCAGCCCTATAAACACAGTTTACAATTGATGGTAAACAGTATCCTTGTCTGGTTTGCAACATAAATAACTTTTTATGATGAAACTGTTGAACATTGTCCAACGTACCTCAAGCAGTTCGGACAGTTCTAATTGAAAACCGTTAGGTGGTAAAACATAAATAACTGATGAACTTTCTTATTGACCGATATAAAGTGATGAGCGCAATCTTATCACTCTCTCTCTCATTTGAGTCATCGACCCTTTTGTATGTGCGAAAGGATACTTGAATGACTAAATGGTTCACAATACTGAAGTAAAATCTCACTATCATCCCCGTTTTTATTAGTATACACAAGCACACACCAACAATAGTGGTATTTCGTAATTGATTATCAATCATGTATGCAACATAACTGTGCTAACTTAGGGAGTCCAGTTTTTTTGTATCAAGAGTACAGTAATTTCGTCTGATGCAAATGGTGTCTTCTTAACGTCAATGTTTTGCCCTCTGGATGGTTCTACACACAAGCCAGTGAGGCAATGATAAATAAACGTGATGCTGAAGCAATAACAAATTTCCACGAATGAAAAATCTAAAGCAAGACTCTCATATTTTGCTCGAATGAAGCAATAAGTGAATTCAAAAATGGAAGTCTACCGTAAAACCTTGACTCACACACTGACTGAATCGCTGACTCACTCACGCACTCACTCACTGTTTGAATCCGATGCACGAATTTTCACCGGTTGTCCATACACAGTAAAATCCCGCTCATAATTGGAAAATCGTGGACAGGATTCGAAGGGCTGTTGTGCGAATCGTAGGAGAAGTTGACTCTTTCCAGCCTTCTCATCACCGATCGCACAAACAGAGATGATGCGTTCATTCATGACTGTTGTGACTGTCATTCGCGACTGTCATCGCTCAGTGCCTAGTGAAAAATTCATCCGATGAGCACTGCACGTTCATTGTATCACAGAAAGACACACAGGTACACACATAAGTTTGTCAGGTTATGCATCCACGTGCACAGATCCATGGCTCCTCGCATTTCTGAATGGATGTGTGTAGATTCATGTGCGTTTCAGAAATGATTGGTGAAAATGGACTGACCAATCAGGGAATCAACCATACCGTCTCCGGATTGTGTGAATGTGCGTCTACCGTACTTGCAAAAAGTTGAGCGATACATCACGTGACAACCGTTTGTGTATACCTACCCGAAAACTGTAAGCCAGGTACAGAACGTAGATACGTTGGCTAATCGCCAAGGAATTTTCAAGGTTTACGCTGCACCTGAATCCCCATATCCTGTTCCCCATCTATTATCCTGTGAACTGTATAATTGTGCTTCATAAGAACAAAAAGCTCAATAAGATTCAATTTACCTTCAAATACTTCTAAGTTTCTAATTGACTGAGTAATAGGAAATGATAGACTTCGTAGAAATTTTCATATTTCTGTCGATACTTAGTCGCACAGGGTTTTTGGTTTTAACCGAAACGTTTGTTTCAAACCAAAGTATAAAGAATGGGGAACATCGTGATCAAAATGTTACGTCTAAATAGTGTCGATGAATGCCCAATATCCCGAAGGTAGCAGCGTCGTTCTCTATTCGCTTCCGAGTTTGGGACAAGAAACCTAGATATCATTTGAGGCAGCGTGGAAACCAAAAGTCAATATTAGTGGAACAGCTTATTTGTATTAGGCAAAGATAGATTACTTTAGAATATCAAGCTTGGATTAGCCCATTCGATTGTTCAGAGGCACCAGGCACTCTTGATGGTGATTACACTCAATTTGATCCTTTTTAGAAGAGTGATGATTTCACTTCGGTTACGGTTCTATACTTTTTAATAGAGATGCAATATTTGAGAGGCAGTGAATACATACAACACACCACCAGGTGAATTGTTCAATCGATTAGCGTTCGCAGTGATCAATTCACAGCCCAATTTCTGGACAAAATGATTTATCTCGTCAAGTCTTTTCAATGTTAGCCATTGTACGCACATTGGAAAGATAATTAGGCTGAAATCATAGTAAATTCCCCATGTTCTGAGGCATTTTGTTCTACTGGAGTCGGAGGAGGGGGAGGATAGACGAAATACTCCGCCCTCTGATCAACTGCGCAATGCAATGCCTTCTTCTTCCCAGATATCGGTAATGCCAAGTATTTTCACGAATGCAACACTCATGGGACGTCACACCACCGAGTAGGTTGCTGTCATCTCATGCTAAAAGCTATATCAATAAAAACGGGCGATGATTGCTGTTCATCTCTGCTCAATCAAGCTACTTGTGAGTACCACTTTTGATTTCTCAATTCATTGTTTTACAAACACTGAATCTAACATTAGTCATGATTCTTTTGGGTCTGTAAGTAGCAATAAGCGAAACAAAATTCAATCAACTTAACGCATTTATATAGATGATAAACATGTCTCATTTTAGATTCGTTATAGTTTTAATCTGCCGTGCCTTCTCCCACCTATCCATCCATTACACGGGTATTTATATTACCTGAACTGTCAACTCAGAATTGAGAAGCAAAATCTGTTTGGGTTAAAATTAACCAGTCTATCCAGTAAGTGAGCTCGTAGTACGAAGCTGGCGACCCATACAAAAGGTCTTTCTTCCGCTCTACGCTTAGAGAAATTAACTCTGGAGATATTCCGCCAAATGTTTGCACAATATTTTCCATCCAAGCTTCAATTATGCGTTAAATTATTGTAGCCTTTCAAAAGAAGCTGCCGTAATAGGATTTGCCGACCTTTCTGTGGTTCATCAGGCATCTGGGCAATTCGCTTTGACTTTTCATCCTTGAAATACAATAATACAATAATTGGTGACACAGTGATTTTAACCTGTGAAGTAATGATATATTATTATGCAGTGCTCAGTAATAGGGTATCTATGGCAAACTGCGTGTTCATTGTACAGAGTTTTGGGGTCCAAAAGTCTGGACTCAAAGTTATATTATCTGCTAAGAACATTATAGAAGAAACCACGGTTCAATACCACGCCTAATCTAGCGGGGTTTGATATGATTCGCCACTTCACTTCCCGGTTTACATCACTGGACAGCTGGTCATTGCCACTATGGGGTGCACCCAATCCGCTGATCATCCCAGAAAAGCGTGTAATTAAAAACGAACATGTTTTCGTATGTCATCATGCGAAATGTTATTTGTCCGAGTGCATGAAGATAAAGTTTCTCCAGTTGGATAGAAATAAATTTTGTTTTATTTTTGTTCCTAGTTATTGGTAATTCCTAAAGATTTACCAAAAAGTTAAAAACAAATCGATAGCTGATTGATGTTTTGCTCACTTATTTTCAACGGTATCATTGATTCGTTCTCTACCCTGATTTGTAAGTGGGCACGTCAATTATAAATGATTAGGTGTACCTTGTTTCTAAGTAATCATTAACTTCTTCAGTTTATTAGGCACATAATCGTCCGCAGGGTGATGTTGATCAAGTGTAATTTTAACTTTCTGATTGTTTCGTAGTGCATCTGCAGTATAATAGAATGCGAACTTAGTATGGTTGAAATGCTGCATTGGACCTATTCTTTTATTTGGTATTAATGATATCATAATCATATCATAGTACTCGGGAAATATGTTGATATACAGGGAAAACTTATGCTATAGTGCTACGAAGCCTATGTAATCACCGTTCCGTCATGCTTGCCATTGCTGGTCTGAGCGTAGGTTGCGTGGATCATATAACGTGTTTTATAGATTGAATTTATATCGTTTATTCTTCATGTTAAAAATAACCAAAAAAATTATTTGCGACGGAGATGATTTTAAGCTTTTCTGTCATATATTCCGCGATTATCCGTACCGTGTGGTTTCCAGATCAGAGAGATGTGTTTACTTTCAACAAATCACGGATTTTGAGCTCACGAACTAGACTAACTCTATTTGGTAAATAACATTAGGCTTGTCCCCAAAGCTAATAGCTAATTGATGTATACAATACCAATAGAAGCTTTTGTTTCCAAACTTACTGCAGATAAACAGCATTCGGTTTCACTGAAGTATACGTTGATCGATGAGCTTTAGTGTCAGTTCTGTCGCATCTGTATGGTTTAGTGAGGAAGTTGCCTGTGTGCCATTGAAAAATCACCTTTCCATAACCAATCTAAAGAGACTGGTGAAACACATGGGGCATGATACTTGGTACATCGCAAGTAACATACGATTGATGTACATAACTTTGTGCTTGATTCAGAGTTATTTTTTGCACTGGGTATGAAGGTAGCAAGAGCGTCTTATAGTCTAATAATGGTGTGAATTACCGGTGGCGCGGTCAGTTCTCAATAAAAAAGTAGCTCTGTCGTAAAAGATTGTTCAAATTGCATTGGGTAAACCAATAAAATTCAAGTCTTCCTCAAGTCATGAACCATGAAATATGCATCTAAAACATAAAATTATGGATACAGGAAATCCAGGTTTAGTTACTGCTCTATTGAGTACCACATCTATATAAGAGCATTAACTTATTCAATGTCTTTGGTTAACAGTTCCCAGTGAGTCATCTGTAGGCCATATGCTTTTATTTGTATATCTGTTCAGTGGGAACGGATAGGAGTACACACTCATTGATTGTGTACATGGCGCTAGTCAAAGGCTGATAGGGCCAAATTAGGTAAACGTTTAGTTGTTTAGAAAAGTCTGGTTTGTGAATTCGCGTTGCCATGGCCCCAGAAAACCGTAAAATTCATTCAACGTTTTGTTGATGGAGCACTCGGAATACTTGGTTTCCTCCGTTGAACACCTTGAAGTTTAGTAAATCGGGGTAAAAGCAGCCCATGGGAATCTTTTAGCCATTCAGTGGTGAATGTTTTCTTACATGTTCTGAGACCTGTAGCGCAAGAACATTGAGAAAAATAAACACATGAGCAGGAAACTCAAAAGTCCGACTTGTACAAGTTGAATCCGTCAAACCTGGGTAGAAAAGTGAATTGGTATGTCTTTGAAATATATTTTTTGAACGACGCTGAATCATTTGCTCATTCCGACAACCTATGAAAGATAATGCGAAATGAACACTCTTGTTGGTAAGCTGTACCTTCTGTCTGTATCCTCTATCTTCTTGCTGTACCTGGAGGTAAACTTCCGTAGATATCCGTTGTCCAGAGAATGCACAAGATACAGATGCTTTTCAAGCTCTTCTATGGACACGATTCTCATTGCTTTAGAAAGTAAACCCGATGAGAGATCTCTCTTTCTACCCCGTGATAATAATATCACTTCAGATTTTGAAAACGTTTGCTTGGTTAACGTTCTTGGCCTAATTTAATATCCAGGTGACAACAACATTATTGTACACGTTAGCCACGTTCTTCAGATCTCTCAGGTTTGTTCCTTGAAGTGGTTTGAAACTTTTAGAAGACAAACCAGATCGAGATACTGAGCAACAAGATGACAAGATTAGAACAGATGTAAGCCACTGAATGATTGAAAGTACATCTCATCACATCACTTCCTCATTCGGGTGTGTTCAAATAATCATTACTCGCTGTGTAAATTCTTTAAGCCCTAGTTCCAGCATTGTGGTTTGCTTGGCTAATTCAATGAAGCGAGACTCCTGAATAGCAACCAAATATCATAATTCGTGATAGCAGTTACCTTCGGGTTTATCTTAGCTCAACTATCTAAATCCAATTATTGATTCGGTCACTTATCCATAACATTCCACCTTGAATTTCAAAACAAACATCATGCTCAGGTATTGTCCACTGAACTAGGTAGATGTTTCTATGCATACATTGAAGTTGGTTTGGTCAGTAAATGTATCCTAAAACCAGAAAATAAAATCTAAAATAGTTATTAGAAATATCATTCATAAGTGAAAGATGGACTAGTAAGATAAATGTGAAACAGTCAAAATTTGAAAAAAATACGTGTCGAAGTTGATAATGGCCATCAAATTTGCATGCTTTTAATTACTGTATACATACAGTAAATAGCTCAGAATGTTATAAGAATGACACGATATATCCATATCTACTAATTACATTGGTTCAGGCGGAAAGAACTGGGTTGTGAAGCCATTGCAATGTCAAATGAAGATGAGTAAACGAGGATGGGGGCTAAGGTTTACCAAGAGCAAGGACAAGATAATGCTAGCATCGAAACAGATACGTAATGGAAAAAAACGCGGAGAAAGCAGGGCTGAAAGTAAGTACAAACCAGAAATGAAGTAGAGAGAACGTGCAGAGGTAACTAAATGGTAAATTAGTGAAATAAGTTGGTCAAAAAGAGTTACGCCAAATGAGAAAAGAGGAAAATGGAGATTCAATGATGATGTAGGGATCATCCTCTGCATCTTATCATTCTTGGAGTTTCCCGAAAGACGCGTACATCTAATTGTGATTCACGAACTTTTTGACACCGTGGCTTTGAGTCTTACGTAGCTTGAGCGACGTCTTTTCGAAGTATATTGTCGTACTACTCATGGGTAGCACGACATTGGCGCTACAAAAACGTTATATTACGGCGGACTCGGATGGAATCTGATACGGTGGCTCAGCAGGATAATCGTGCAGCACTGCGTCAGTCCCAACAGTAGATAAAACTTCCATTTCCAAATGAAGTTTAAAAATTTTCGAAGTGTACCCTCGAGACAGAATGGAGTTACACGACATGGAATTTCAAGACCGAGTTTGAGATTGTCCACGATACGAATTGTCATACTATATCTTTTCCACTTCAGCTGCATCTGTCGTAAGAAACCGCATTTTACTAGGAACGCAACAGTGATTAATTATTCCGCCGCCACATGTCACGGATTAGACCGGGTCTGTCAAAACCCCAGTCGGAGTGACCTGATTGTCCCACAGGGAAACAAGAGTAATGAGTGAGTTACCGAGCGAAGATAATGTTTGCATCCTTNCCCCGGGTAAGTTGTGTCCTTGACTGTTGACCTTGTGATCTTTAGACGGATATGGATGAACCGGGTGGTGATTGGCCTCGGTTGGCCGAGAAAAAAGAGAATCACATCAAAAATAAATCGGTCACCATGCTCAGGCGTGAAAGTCCCAATGGATTTCTGCATGACTGGGTTCAGTCTGGGCCCTTAGTAGCCTAGTGAGTAAATTCCATTGAGGAGACGTCCCATCGGATAACCCCGATTAATTTGAATCAAATGCAATTGTTCACATATGTATGGCATTGAAAGGCACACTTGACAAGAAAATTAACAATGGTACAAGGATACAATGAAAGAATTAAAAGGTAGGAAGATTATAATTGAACTCAGTCAGTAGCCAAGGGAGACTACGTCATACATGTACCTCCCGGACTGACTAATATTTTCTATCTACAATGCCGACGGTAACAACCTACTGCCTACAGTTTCTCTCTTTGTTTCTCAGCNNTTTCTCAGCTTTGTCACATATTTTATCACCCTCATTACATCACTTGACATCCGCGGCGCATCGCCAATGTCAGTTACGTGCGGAACAGTTACCTCCATGGTTCTTGTGATCTCTCAAATCACATTTATCACAGGGATACAGCGTGTTTCAGCACAACTAAGGCTGGTAACAATGTAATTAGATAACGTGTATCATTCTGAACAAAGGCATTTGTAATTCATTAGAATTCATTAGCAAATAAGCTTGTTTTTGGTGGTAATTCAACAGGCTTACTGCAGTCCATTAGGTGAAAAATATACACAACCTCAGTAAGTAGATGTACACAACAAGAAATCCAAGAGAGTTTTTCGATAGAGCAGCCAGAATTGTTTTCTGAAAGCAACCAACAATGATGGATGAACGTTGGTTGTGCATTGCAACCGCAGAAGAGATTAGATAATTCTGTTCCAGCTCGTTAATCAATAACAATCTTCATGAAAATGTAGCCTCAGCTGATAGAAAAATCGCTAACAGGATACAACGAGAGCATACAATTTTCCTATGAGTGCATGAATATATAATGTATCGTTTATAAATCCAAGCATCTTCCATCCAGTCCCGTAGCAGATTTTATGTAAGTCCGCCGCAATGTAACCTTTTTGTGGTGCCATTTTTTGCTACTCATGAGTGGCACGACAATGTATCTCGAAAAGACGTTGCTAATGCTGCGTGATAAAAGTTCATGAGTCATAATTAGAAGCACGCGTCTTTCGGGAAACTCAAAGAATGATACGCTTTGGAGAAATTCGCCTGGGGTTTAAATTAATTACCATAAAATCCATAGCAATATTTCTGTTTGGTTCCCTTAAATATACTGATTATAACATTTACAAATTCATATTTAGACGCAGAATGTGGTTGTTCCATATCGCTTATATTCAAATGAAAAATGGTCTGAGTAGGTGCACCTAATTTACACTACAAATCCATCGCACATAAATGGTTTTCATCACTTCGTTCGCAGGATGTGCATGCAGCGCATCTGTGACGTTCAATAAGTATTTCAGTTACTTAGACACAATTATCATTACTGGATAAAAGTCACTATAACCTTGATTCGTTTAACCTATATGAGTCTCGGAGGTTACTGGGTAACGAATTCAGTTGCGCGCAGTGATTACTGCTACTAGAATAACTAAGTTGAACTGCGACCTAAGCAACCAAAGGCAATCCATCTTCCATGATCGTTAACCGATCAGGAATTCAATAAATTTGATTTAATTTTTGTTGGATTTCATACTCCTTGCCAAAAGAATGGTGTCAGAGAAAAGAAAAAAATGCTGAAATCTCGAAAAGACTCTTCTTCGTGCGATGGAAATGTTTGGGATAACCAAGCAAGAGTACCGCACAGCTGCTTCGTCCCGTTTGGGACTCATCAACAGTGCGTAATTTTTAGTGTCCCTGTCAGGACTTGAACCGCGATTCTTCGAGCTACAAGGTCAATGGTTTTCACCTTGTGCGAATGGCTCAATCAATGTAGCAAAAAAGTACTCACTACTGACGAGTCCCAAACAGGACGAAACAGCTGTCCAGTGCTCTGTGTTGGTTATCCCAAACATTTCCATCGCACGAAAATGCAAACTTTATGATTTCCCAAGGAATGAAACCTACAGCGAACATCATCAACAATGCCATGTGCCTGTGAAAAACCGAATGGGTTAATCCAAACATTCCCCAAACATTCCCTTGTCTTGTTCATAATTATGGTATTACTTTCAAATATATTAGTCACATCTAAGGTAAACGGTAATAACGCTTAGAGGTTTTAGTTAAAGAAATCACGAAGTTTCCCAGAAAATTCAACTGCAAAGAGCAGAGTAACTTCAATTGTTTTGAGAGAGAAAAAATATTTCATTTCATTCATTCAAAAATGACAAAAAAGAAGTTGACGATTGGCTATAGCCAAAACACATCCACTGATGAAAACGATTAGTTTCAACTTTAGTTTTCCTATCTCTCAATCATTGGGATAGTTTGTGATTGCGACTTCCTGCTCACGAGCGGAATAAATAAACCTGCCAGGGCAGTTGAACTCATGTTGCTTCTAACTGAGGGACAGTCATAGAGGTCAATAATAATGAATTCTGTCCTTTCAAATACCCTCTCTCCCAGTTCACGACAAGATCACACTAACGCTACTTGTAACTAAAGATACAATCCTTTGATTTCCTAATTGTGTGTCGTATGGTAGCTTTTTGATCACCCGCTTCCATCTCCCTGAAAATTGTATCATTATTCAACAAACGGAAGTAAACTGTAGAGTAAAATCAAGATTATGCAAGACACAGTTTATTGTGCATTGTGTTTGTCTTAAAATGTGAATAATATACTTAATTATCCGAAAAACTAATGAATGTATTATTTCTATTTCAAGAGCCAGTAATTCAGTGTGAGCAGAATTGTTATTCNTATTCATTATTTTTTTCGATTTCCCCTAGATGACGGGATATGCAAAGGTATTCCGACTGTTTCCACTGTGGATAGCTAACTTTATTGACAGTTAGGTGTATTTAGAATGCTAAAAAATGGATGCGCAATTGTTCCTGTACTTGTCTATGATGTTTACGTTTCCCAGTGCAACTAGGCTGCTGAATAGATAGGTCGAACGCCCTAGCCACTTTCTAAACGTTCTATCTCTAGATAATTGATACGGTTCAGATAATCGATCTGAATGCAACCAGCTTTAATATTTGCTCAAAACGTTCCACGATACATACAAATAGCTCCGGCAACTATCGAGACAAATACCATCAAGGCTAACAACCCTAAATGCGGCTAACGCAAACACCAATATCCTTGAATGAAAAACAACTGTTATTTCCGTGCACGTAGCCGTGACCTAAGATCACTTTTACCAAGGCATAACGTGGTCATCCATTTGATTATTTCACCTCTAGGTTGGAATGGTTCACTTCTATCCCGTCAGCTATCCTTAAATTGAATGTAGCAGGTATTTCAAACACGTTTACTCATTGGTACCATTAAATGTGGTTTGGTGATAAATATTCATGCACAAAATGATAACGGGTATTTGGTAAACAGAAATAGAAATCAAGGCATGGATTCACATCTACAAACATTTATGATGATCGCTAAGAATCCATGTGAACCATCAGTGAACTAGAATACAGAAGAACCCGAGAGCTTTTCCACATCTTACTAAAGGCACTGTGATATACCTCAAAACGACAGTTTTCGTTGACCGATGTTTCAAATACTATAATGCGTACGTTTGTCAAATGTTAACATTTCGAATCGGTGCAGGGTTGTAATTATACACTTGAACTTGGTATTCTAAATTTTCATCCATTTGACCCATTTGAACAAACAGCCACAAAATATCGATGAATGTTGGGAACATGTTGGATACTGCTGATCAACTTACTCGTGTTAAACAGTCGTTACATTTAAATTCATATCAACGTTTTTGAGGTGAATAAAATAGCGATGCATACAGATCCGCCATGCTCCTCCACACCGTTCACGTCACTTTCACAAGTAGCAGGATAAAGATTTAAGAAAATTATGAATCACTCCTTCTGGCATGGAATAAAACCCATGGAAAAACATGGAAATTGGCTTTTGATATCTATTACGTGCGAATGAATTTGTGGAATAACAGTAACACTTGAATGTGCTCCGATGGTGAAGTGGAATTAGATGGTCATACCGGTTTGTGGTTTGTGGTTTATTTGCATTGGTTCAATACAATCCCATAGTGACAAACGGTTTTTCAGTTTTACTTTATGGCAATTTCCGAGTGAGTGAGTTAGTAGCGGTTTCCAATCTTGATATATATCTCATCTTTTGGGTTTTTCATTGATGTAATGATGTTCCTACTTTAATTGAACATTTGATGAAACAACCTTAGATTGGCTAAACGTGGCACAGACAACTCAGAGGTACGACAAAAATACCTTGAAGTTTCACCTTAGGTCAGCCATTTTACGAAGATGATAAATCATGAAACAACTACAATTAAGTATTCCTAACCGATCAAGTCGTCAGCTAAAACGTTTTGAAAACAACTACATAATGCTCTATTGATAATCCACATCCTAGCACAGATGAGACAATTTTAGATATGAAGAGCCGAACGCACTTCAGGAAGCATTCTTAGATGAACTACTTTTCAATATCGCTGGTATACAACGGTATCAAATGCTCACAGCCAAGCGAATCGAAAGTGCTTTCAGTGGGTTTATTTTAGGAACGGGCGCAGCATGGCGGTTCATTGTTTAAATAAAGCAGATGTTTTAATCTGACAAATAGGGTAAGTTACTTCGATGAAACATAATTCTAACACGAAACCGATTTCAGTTTTGTGACTCACACTACTATTGGGGTCTGAAAGGAGCAGACACCTCGTTACCACGTTGTGCAGTGAAAAATGTCTAAGAACAACATATGCCCATTGAACCGCGACTGATCGGCTGAGTGGCTGATAGAGAACGTGCTCAGAGGTGGTTATCATTCGGTGTAATGTCTTCTCATAGTTCATTATTGAAGGGCATAGTTATGGTCAAAGTATGTCATAGAATATTTACTTGTAAAACCGCTTGTAAGTTGGGCTGGTTTAAACAGAGTCAAGATTCGAAGATAAAAATGAATTGTATTTGTTACCACGAGTGTGAAAACATTTACTTGTATACCAAATCAACTCAGGTTAAGAGAGCAATTCATTTGTCCATTGTGGACATAATTTGAAGTGAAAAACGTTATCACTTTTGCGATGATGTATACGCGACTGCCATGCACCTAACGATATGACATTCAGTAGATATGCAACTATGGCGGGGAGCGAGAACGCGTAGCGGAAGTAGAAACTGCGGCAATAATTGCATGGTCAAGTCAAATTCAAAGTTTTGTTATGAGAAATTATTACAAGCGGTTGCTTTTCTAGTCCCGTAGGGTTTAACACAGATGAATCGATCCACAGTTCATACAAAATAGATGAATGACACAATTTGTCGTTGTTTCGTATACTTCTACGGATTTTGAAATTTAAGACTTTTCAAATCTTCATCCAGTTTGTGCTTGAAT
>UZAN01042362.1:19281-35641 GCA_900618425.1 Echinostoma caproni
ACCAGCTTCATCATCTGCAAGCTTGACGTAATTATCTGTGCATTGTGAATCCGTTGAGGGCAGTCTCTGAAAAAGAAATCGAGGAAATAATAGTTCATGTTTCTGAGCTGAGATATTTTACAACAACCTAGTTAGTGCACTCGCTGAGTTAATTATAGGTGTAAAGTTTCTCTTTTAAGGTATAACCATTGACTAAGCGAAGAGATTGAAGTTCGGATCATAAATTATAAGCGAGATTTGTAAACTTCCTTTCCATCTAATGTGACGTACCGTAACATCAGTAATATTCAGCTTTAGTCTAAATCCGCAATCTGTTGTGAACTGAATGCTGTATGCCTTTGGATTTCCATCTTTCGATCCAAGTGTGCATGTTATATTCACCGGACTATCGGAAACCGTTTCTTTCTCAACACATTCCTAGGATTGAGCTGGTAGGTGTTGTAAAGCACAGTACAACCAACAGCTCGAGAACACGCATCGTATTGCAAAGTAAAAGGATAAAACACCGATGCTCTATTCTGATGGTTGAACCATTGCGAGATGCTAAAGGCTGATTGGACAAATAGTATGGAACATTTGAACCAATAAGGATTTTTCCAGACGTGTAAAGCTTTGCAATTAGACTGAATTAACATTTTTTCGTATACATCTCTTCCTGTCACATGCTTCGGCGAATGCAGCTGTAGTCAGAGGAAAACACACTTGACCGAATGGAAGAGGAAAATGTGCTAAACCAAAAAACGCTTTGAACATTTACTTGTGACAAACTAATTTTAATTGCTCTGAAGAACTTCTAGATTTTTTGATTGCCTGTCACACTATTTACTCGATAAGCGATAATTGCTTACTAAATCATTGTTCTTATAGGTTATTGGTATCAATGGTACTTTGTTTCCTATCACCTTTGAAGGAGAGGAAATAGCCTAGGCAACGCTTTATTTTTTGGTCTTGAAATGAAGAGACGTTTGTTGTTACCATCGCTGACAGTAGCAATCATTATGGGTGTTCATGTCATACTTTTAGTTGAGAGCAGGCGTTGTTTGGGGTATCCTGTTTTGATTGAGCCATTCGCACAAGATGGTGACTGTGGACCGTGCAGCTCTGGGGTAGTGGTTTGAAATCCCAACTCGAATGTTCGCGGTTCGACAGGGACATGAAAAGTACGCGCTGCTGACAAGTCCCAAATAAGACAAAACATCTCTTCATTGCTCCTTGTCGATCAATACAAATATTTACACTGTGTTTTTTCCATTGTTATTTCTCGTCATAATCACTACGATGCACGATTGGTACTTTGAGGGACAAATTAAAGCCTAGCATGAGACTACGCACACGCCAATCAGGAAACGTGGTCACAAATTTGGCGTTAGACTGTTTGGATGCGAACATCGGGATCAGCCTAACCGAGGATTCGAGACATCGAGTGTCGTAAATAGCTGAAATTTTGTATCTATGTATTATCCTTGCATCTTTGATCTTGATGAATTCTCTTATTTTCACCTTGACACGAACAGTGACTTGAACCTTCCAACCGTCCTTTCTTTTTTTTAAACCAAACCAACCCAGAACCGGCGCAAAGTTAGTGCTTTTAAAGGCTGAACAGAAGTGAATATTTACGAAGATCTAACATTACGTGCAACACTCACGTATCCCTTCACGGGGTTCAGAATTCGACCCCCGTTCTGAAGGTCGCAGATTTAAGCTCCGGTGAGGAAACAATGCTTAAAAACTGTTGAGAAGTCCGACAATGTTGGAATAGTAAACTACTGATTGTTTTGGTAATCGGACAAAAATTTCATCTCTTTTTAGTAATAACATTTTTCTACAAAGCAGAGTTCCCTCGGCAGACCCTACGTAGCTTTTACAACTCTGAGGTTATCACATTAGCACCCCTCCTAGAACCACCCAAATTTATCCCTCCTGAGTTGCTCCATACTGTAGGCAAATAGTTGCAGCTCATCTCTTTCATGAAAATCCGTGCCAATTTTTTTCTTCACCAAAGGGAATCAAACTAAGCACAAACTAGTTAAATGGCGATTCTTTTTTGTGCTCAAGAGGCCTTAAAGTTAAAGAAGCTTCTTTCAACAGATTAGAGAGATAGAGATATTTAACTAAAACTTCGACCCATGGTACGCTTCACAAAGCGGCTTTCCTCCCGAATTCTTAAGTGATCACTTAGGAAATCTAGCTGCGTGAAAGAGATGGAAAATGACATCTTACAGGCACTTTGGAATAACATTTTGTGAACCTATAATATTGATCAGCTTCAAACATTAGAGTAACGCTTTTTACTTCGTCATGTTTTCTGTTGAACAAAACCAAGAGTCTCCGACAGTCATTGCAAAAAAGCGTGTCTGTCCACTAGCAGCCTTCGACGATAGAAGCGGATCAAATCCCGTACTACTTTCACCTATAACTTTGAGCTTCACAAAACGAAGGGAACCGTATTTTCCTCGCATTGCTGATCCAAATTGCGGCCGAGTGCTACTATACTTTACTAATATCAATACTAGATACTCACGCAATGAACTGTAGTCTCTGAAAACCCAGTCGTTTCCCTTCCCTCAGTTCGAAAAATCCATAAAAAAGGTTATGGAGGTAGGCTTTTCTTGGACGTGTTAAAACAAATGTTACACAAAAAGCCGTAAGTGAGATCCTTAAGGCTCTCAAACCGAGCTTTAATTTTTATAAATCATTCATCTTTCATCTGTTGTTGTTTATCAAGATTCCATTTCCAATGCAGAGAAACAATTGGATGCCATTTGATGGTGTCCTATTTCAAAGCTGTCTGCAAATAACAAACTGCGCTAACTACTCGATTTCCAATATTCTTTATTAAGCAAGAACCGTGTCAGTTTAAGTCCTCATGATCCAGCAACGATTCACTATGGTTGTCTGAATTTTGCATTTTACTTTCTTCAGTAAACGAAAGAACCATACTCACTCCCACATAACACACACATCTATTGATCAATTTGATTGTAAGATACTCAGCTCAGAACGCATTTTCGTTCACTTGACAGTGAGTAATCGTTTCGTGTGACAAAGTGTGATGTAATGGCTCGATTGTCTAGCACTGTTAATGATAGTTTATCTTTGAACGTTTTGTTCACACGCCTTATTCAGATCACCATGTATCAAATTGTCTTATCCAACAAACATTGTGGATTACTATTTCAACACTGTGGGGTATTACTCTCGCTGCCTCAGCGCCGGTTGTCAGTATGAATAATACATCTACGAAGCAATTCAATTGATATAAAGGACGATCGTTGTCATTTGGATCACTTTTATTGATTCATCTTGAGGACAAAAGCAATGGTGCCTCTACAGTCAAAGGTTTGTATACGCGGGTTCAAAAACCATATTCTAAGACTATTAGTCATAAGTTCATTATTTTGAAATTTTTAAGTCATTTATCAGATTTTTAAAAGTCGCAATAGATATGATAAATACTGGAATGAATTCAGTGATGTTCCTGTTCAGCTATTGCAATGTATGAAGTTTCTAGAGACACATGAGGCTGTTTACCCCTGTAACAAATTATGTTTGTTTCTTCACTAGGGATGTGCCTCAGAGTTAGAAGGATTGAACTTGCAATACTGTCCGTGCAATCCCCTGACGATCTAATAGGACTGAATGCATTAATAGCTCAAGTCATAAATGCTTCCCGCTTTGCGTTAATTTATTCCACAACAATTCCGTATATAATCTGCAAAAAATTCAAAGTATAAAAGTAATTCACATAGTATTTGAAAAAATATCCGTGGTTTCGATTTCCTACAATTTAACAGAGCTTCCTCTCCATCAGAATTATTAGGATCCTTTTGGCTGTTTTCTTAGTCATATCTCAGGTCTTATTTTCAGCCATAAGGGGACATGTAAGACCTTCAAGATCACATGGAACACACTTTTATCCGTTTGCAATTATTCAATCGATTTCGACGTTGTTGACGAAATCACCTTCAGACATCAGAACCAAAAGAATGCGATTTAAGTATGAATACTTGTGATGCAATGTGTCCACCATTATGGACGACTGATCTCCACATGATGTTATCAAACTTGAAAAGTAAACCGATTTATATTAAATAATTTTGACCTAATCTCGAGTGTTTCACATGTAAATTAACGGACCACTTTGGTTTTCACTTCCAGTTTGGTGCCTTTCTATTCGAATCTACATCAAGACAGCAATATGGTGATGGGTTCCTAGTGAGTTCCAAAAAAGAGAAGACATCTGTCCAGTACTCCTTTCCAGTCAAAAATCCTACTCGGACTCTCGAAGATAAATTTTCTAGTTAGGTGTATAATGCGATGAACCAATTAAGAGGGATATGTGGTCCCGATACTGCTTACTTAGTTGTGTCTTGCATTCTAGAATGCACATATTTGAGAAAAATATTATATTGAGATTGCTAGGCGCATTCTTGATCAAAGATCTACCACAGAACACACATTAAGTGCCTTCTCATTGCTTGTACTACCACTGTTTCGATTGAGTTTGGATTGCCTGTCTGAGATTGCGTAATCACCTTTTTATCTTCAATCACAAGAGACCGGTGAACCACATGAGGCGTGATACCCGATGCATTAAGAGTAAATAAGATTATGAAGCACCTAATTTTGTGCCTGATTCAAAATTATTTTTGCACTGAGTATGAAAGAAGGAAGAGTGTCGTATAGTGTAGTAATGAAGTACCGGTAACGCGGTAATTGATCAATAACTAAAGAAGCTCCAGAGTACAAAATTGTTTAACTTTCAGTGGGCAAAACAATAAAATGTAAGCATTTCTCAAGTCACGTACCAAAAATATCCATCTAAACACAAAATGCTAGATAGAGGAAAGCCTCACCATTGAATATCAATTACATTTATACCAATCAGGACATTAATTAGCTAATCCTTCTTACTGCAATGTCCTGGATTACCAGTTCCCAGTAAATCATCCGTAGGTCATATGCTTTTCACTATATATATCTTCAGAGTGCATGGGTGAGAGGACATACTCATTGGTTAGATATATAGTGGTAGCCTTAGGCTGATACAGTCAGACCAGGCAAACGTTTAATTGGTTAGAAAAGTCTGGGTTGTGAATGCGTGTTGCCAGGGCCCTAGCAAACCGTAAAAATCATTCAGTTTTCTGAATGCTTGGTTGGGATTGATAAACACCATACAGTTTAGCAAATTGGGGAAAATAGAGCTGATGGGAATCTCTAAGCCATTCACTGCTAAATGTATTGGCACATGTCCTGAGGCTTGTAGTGCAAGAGCATTGAGAAAAGTAAACACATGAGCAGGAAACTTAAAAGTCCGACTTTTACGAGTTGAATCCTTCGAAACTGGGTGGCGAAGTGAAGTAATATGTCATTGAAATTTATTGTTTTGGGGACGTTGCATCAATCGCTCATTCCGACAACCTTTCAGATATAATGTGATGAGGACACTCTTGTTTGGTATGTTGCATTTCGTGGCTGCACCTTCTGTCATCTTTCTGTACCTAGAGGTTAACTTCCCATCCCGTAGCTCATCATCGACACTTAATATTTCTCATTTTCACATTACGTAGCTCTTTTTGACCCGCTAAAAATGACCAATTTTCCACTCCGTTACCTTTCTACCTCCGTTTTTATTCATTTATAGCTTTTATCTTTTTCGTGCTGCGCCACAATTCTCACCTGTTTTTCCCTCACGGTCAATCGTTTTCCGTTACTAACTATGCACCCTGCATTGAAGCCGTGATTTGGTGGGAGGCTTTCGATTGGAGTTAACAGATACTCAACTGTGTCTCCCTTCGTTGTTATCGAGCTAAATTGAACTGACTGACTATCTCCGAAGGCGGCTCCTGAACAAACATGAATTGGCAATTTGGTTCAGCCATGGCATGAGCTGGTTGGCATAATGGTAACAAACGCACCTTCCATGCGATGGGTCCAGAGTTGATTGATCAGACTAGACAGTAGACATGCACTACCGATGAGCTCTAATAAGAGCAAAAACTCTAGTTTAGCGCTTTCGATTGAATGGTCGACTGGAGGAGCTGAGGAATGTACGTGAAAGTGAAGTCTGTAGGACGGTTAGTTCTTATCAATTAATCAAAGGAAAAGGATGTGTCCGGCAATAACGACTCACTAGCAACATCTATCGCATCAACTGCTTTGCGGTTAAGAGTTCCTTGTCAGTCATCATATCACTCTTTTGAATATCACGTGTGCGGAATAATGCATATTCAATAAGTAAAACTAATATCAGAATAACGATCCTCAGAAAAATAACTTCTCAGTTCAAGTGAATCCATTTTAATTTCAAGTGAATCCAACCAATCGCACCATTGCAGGAACCCAATCAAGTGATTGGTTATTCTGCCACCACACGTCACCGATTAGATCGGGTCTGTCAAAACTCCGTCCATTCGCAGTGAAATGATTTCCTCATAGACAAACAAAAATAATTTTTGAGTGAGTTACCAAGCGAGGATGAAACTTTGGGTTGGGGTGGGTTTGACTGTTAGCACCTCCATCCTGCTCCACGCGGGTACGTAGTTATTGACCGTTGAACGTGTGAACGTTAAACGAGAGTCAACAAACCGGGTGGTTATTGGTCTCGGTTGACCAAGAAAGAAAGTGAATCACGTCATAATGGATTGATAAATTGGCCAACTTGCTCAGGTGTGAATGTCCGAATGAATCATTGCATGAGTGGATTCAGTCTAGGCCCTCAGTGGCTTAATGAGTAAATTTCATTGAAGCAGACGTCCCCTCAAATAACAGCGATTACTTTGAGCCAAATGCAATTGGCTCCATATTTATAGATTTTAAAGGCAACATTGACGAGATACTTAATAATGATATAATGATACAATGAAAGAATTGACAGTATGAGGAATATTGGGGTGCAGTTTTAGACGATTTGTCTCAACGCATTACCTGATTTAATAATTATAGTCAAATAAGGTTGATTCTCATAGTCCGTCACTTTCACTTTTCAGTACAAACCGATCCGGTAGTGTTGAATTCGTCAGTGGGTACAGTTGACCCACATTGAACGTATTTACTAGTCGAACTCGGATTCTCGTTACTAAGCAAGGCCACATAACCTTTTGAACGAGGCTTGTATCCAACAGAATAAATTTTAGAGCGGTCAAAGATGCATCTTCGCAAAGGGTTAGTAGACTAAAAACGACAAATTGATACGGAACGCATCAATCCGTATTACTTTCATGTGTTCTATCTTTGCATTTATTTTCAATCCTATTGTGTTGAAAACTTTGTAAGTGCACTGGACATCAATTTCCAGTGGAGAAGTACCGCGTGATGTTTGTGCATTCACCGAAGGCGGGAAGATGGAAATTGCTTTAAAGTAAATAATAATGAAAAATTTACTATTGATAATATTCAAAAGCTTATAGATTGCATGCCTATGGTAGTTTACCTTTGTTCACGTCGTTTCAGGTCTGCATTAAAACTAACATCTGTATTAGTGTATGACATTTTATGTTGAAGTACCATTTGATTCTCTTTGGAATCGAATCCTGACACCTGTAAAGTAATTATCCGTGCTTTCCGACTCCGTTGAGAACAGTTTCTGAAATATGCAGCACAGGTTATGAGTTGAAACGTTTTACGGCTACCTATAAAGGAAATTATTGAGAATTTAATGAAGATGTGTTTATGAAAGTTTGACACAAAACTATTAACGAATCGGTTCAGTTTGATGTTCTATCATAAAACTTGAGGACAGTTTGCCAAAATTCGTTCTTCATGATGTAATGTACAGTAAGTGCAGAAACATTCAGCTTCAATCAATGGTGCATATTTTTGAAGTCGATTGTCCTCTACCAATGTTCCTGTTATATCTAATGGAGTATTTGACGCGGTGTTGTTTTCCACACATTCCTGGGATTGAGCTGTTGGTAGTATTGTAAAGCACAGTAAAGTCAACAGCTCGAGATGTACTGGGTTATAAAGGGAAATAAGTGCTCCGAAAGCCTTCTGAACAATTTTTTATCAAATTCTGGCAAAATTGTTTATCCGATAAATCACAACTAACATGAAAAATCACTAAAACCATTACCTCTGTATGTCTTCGGTACCTATAGGACTTTATTTTCACAAGATTTGAAGGAAACGATAATCAATAAATGAAAATATATTTCTTTTTCTTTGAATTGAGGAGAACGTTGTTTTTATCTTCCCTGATAGTTACATTCCTCATGGGGTTTTATGTTGCACGTTGCATGTGAGAAGGCGTTGTAAAATGGTGATTATTGTTTCTCGCCATAATCACTACGATGCAAGATTGGTACGTAAGGGAACAAGCTAAGACCTGTCATGAAGCTTTGAAAATACTGGTCAGGACTCATGCTCACGAACGTTGCGTTAGATCTCATGGATGCGGATATCGAGATAATCGTAACCCATCATCAGTGACACTAAGTGTCCTAAAACGTGGAGCTCCTATATTTACTTAACACCCTTTGTCCTTTAACTTCATGAATTCTATCATTTTCAACCTGTCACTGATTTGAACCTTCCAATTTTCCCTTTACTTCTTTCCTACAAATGAGCAACCGAGAGGTTGCAATAAAAATTGCCGTATGAAAACGCGTGGTTAATGGTTGTAACAGCTGAGCTATACTGGATAATAAGCGAGACGGAAATTTTCCTGCAACACAACTAAATTTTGGTTTCTGACCCTCACCTCGGAGATCGCAGGTTTAAGTTCCGGTTTGGGCACAAAACGCAACCGCTTATGAAAGATTTGATAACTTGATGCAAAGATTTTGCTTCACTTTTGATTATTGTACAATAATTTCATTCCAGATTATCAAAATATGTTTGTAAAGCACTATTCTCTCTGAAGCATTTATTTAGTACTTAGAGTCCCGTGAACATCGTATTAGCATCTTGCTTTACACCACCCGGAGTTTAGATCTTCTGAGATTCTCCATAGTGTGGACAACTAGCAATCGCCCATTTACTTGATGAAAATTCATGAAAAGTTGTTTACTTACCAAAATAAATAAAATTAAGTATTGACTATTCAAATGACAATTCTTCTTTTTAATTAGTAGGCATTCAAGAAACGTGTACTATGAATTGCGTTCAGTGAGGGAAAGAGGAAGATTGGGTTTTTCACTATCACCTCGATGGACTGTTGGTCTCATTGAGTAGCTCTTTTCTTGAAGGGTTGAGCGATAAACCATAAAATCTGACTGCATGGAAGAGATGAAAATGGCATCTAACGGGCATCTGTAGAACAACATTTATTGAACACAATGATGATCAATTCCAAGCAAAAGTTGAACCATCTTGATCTTTACTTTTTTCTGTTGAACCTTTCTAGGAGTCATTGACGCTCATCCCGAGCAGTTTATTTGTCCACAAATCGTCCAAGGAATCGAAGAATTCTTTCGATAACTTGCCGTATCAGTTCGAGTTATTGGTTTGCGATTTGCACCAACCAACGCTGTCCGTCGAGTTCCACAAGGATTCGTACTTGGTCCCCACCTTTTCCTATCGTTTATGAATAATCAACCAAATATCCTTGGGTCAGTACAATGTCGTAGAGATTATAAAGCACTACGGGAATCGCTCGAGCTAGCTTGCCAATGGTTTATTACAAATGACACTCAGTTCAACATTGAGAAATGTAAGGTTGGTCACAGAGTTTCTTTTTCATACATACTTGAAATTTAGCCAATACCGCGTGCTCCAGACAAGAAGGATCTCAGAGTTATCGTTCGGGAGTATATAAGATGTTCGACAATGTGTTTTGGTATCAACAATAGCCTAAAAGCAAATAGGATTACCGAACGGTGTTTTTTGAATCGTTCGAAAAAGACCCACTTCTCCCTTTTCTGTCAGCATTCATTGAACCACACACCGAATATGGTGTCCGAGTTTGAAGTCTTTGGCTAATTAGTGACACATAAGTACTCAAACGTCCACAGTGAACAGCAATCAAAATAGTCAAATGGTGGCCATCCAAGACCTACGTTGGAAGGCCTCAATTCCTCGGACTCTATTCATATAAGTACTGCCCAAATTGAGGATAAGTGATTCTCCAATTTCAAGTACTACACTAACATAACCACATAACCACCCGTATAGTACTTGGATTATCGATAAACACTAACTTTGTGAATTACCCACAATAAAAATTCAAAAAATTCAATTCAGTGATGTGCCAAGAAACTTTCAGGTGTGATCCAAAATAATTCGGAAGGCGATATCTAAGTTTTTCGTTTGATCTTAGATTTCAATTTGGGCGATTCTCAATGTCTTATTCTCTACATGTCTCTGAATGAAGTAATTTTGGCTCAATACGGTCATGTATGGGGTATTACAAGAAGAATAATGGCTGTTTGAACTTCTCTGAATTTGGGGACAAAACGACCCATCATTCAGTGTCAGTGATTCAGTAACTCGTTTCATCGAATCAATCAACATTTTCACAGCATTTGATTGCTACTCAGTTCAAGAAAAATGAGCACGAATGAGAGAAATAATGTGAGAGCTGTAGGCTATAACTAACGTGCGCAATGGCGTTGATATGGGGTTTAGGTGTCCGATGAAAAGTAACTATCTTGATTTGAAAACGAACGGACTGCTAAATTATAGAAAAACTGGAGATGAAACGCTTTGCAAGATTGCTGGCTTTGCAAATAGATTTGAAGTTTTCATATTTGTTGATTGTAGACAGCTGAATCTGAAGGGGTTGTGGCATAAATTTTATGATTGATTCGAATGTGGAGTCCAAGAAATGTGATATTTTAGAATCATTCACACAGTGATTTCATTCCACATAACTCGGTTATCATCTTGTGACAACCCCCAATGGTTGAATGACTTCAATGAATTTCTTTATCAGTTNATCAGTTAGAGCCAAAACCTCTCCCCATAACAATTGGCCAACAAGGCTGAAGTCGTTACTCGGAAGGTCAAGATGGGAGTTGAACAAGAAGCATGATTTTGTGATTTGCGTCCGTGAACTTCTTCATGTATCAGTACTGATTTTGTTCGCGAAAAATGAGCAGAACCATTGGAAACAAAGGGCAACATAAAGAAAGGGGGATTTTGAACACCGCTACTTTTCTCTTCACGTCGTTATGAATGACTGGGATCATTTCTGCAACATTCACATGTCATCGTACCTTGAATGAGTTAAATTGGATCTAAATTATAAACAGGGTGTTTAACTTTTATAAGTTGATTGCTTGGAATAACCCACCAGTAGCACGCACTGTTGGTGATTTTGGGAGTGGGTGTCGCTCCTTGGGAGAGCGTTAAGTCCCCACTTGTTGAATGCATTTAAATGCGATAGAAGTGTTTGTGATAACGGACAAGGAGCACCGGACAGCTGTTTCGTCCTATTTGGGACTCCTCAGCAGTGCGTACGTTTTGTGTCCCTGTCAGGACTTGAATCAGGAACCTTCCGGTTGGAATTTCAAATCCCTACCCCGAGCTACACGGTTGACAGACATCACCTTGGGTGAATGGCTCAATCGATTTCGATGGTGAATACTTGGAACAACCAATTTCGTTTTTTTCACATGCACCAGGCACTGTCGATGATCTTGGGTATGGGTGTCCCTCCTTGGGAGATATTAATTCCCCACTAGTATGGTATATAGTATATATATATACATATATCACCATTGATGCATAAGAACAAAGTGGAAACATGAATTTTTTTCGATCTCTTGCCTCAGGCATTTGATTATAGTTCTATTAGTCAGTAGAATAATACAAAGCCTAGGGTGAAGTTGAGTGAGTGTCTGTGTGCAAATGTTCGGTTGACAACCAGCTGTGGGATAATTAGTTGAGGAAAAATCGGATGAAATATGTATGAACTGGACATGAAATTAAAGATGTTAGTCAACAATGAACAAAACCGATTTGAGTGTTCGAAAAAAGACAGTTAATGAGGAGCGGGGAGAGGGAAGGAAAATAAGTTGTCACATAGAGATATGGGTATTTGTTCTTATAGCCATTGTAATAGCAGCGCCTGAACCAGATTTCGTTGCTCACGCAACTTCGGCATCATGATCCTACTTGCTATGGCTTCCGCAGTTGTCAGGATCTTCTTACGTTATCCTTTGGTGTGGTTCTTAGGTGCGGAAAAGAAACTTGCAAATGATGTTTATGGGTCAATCCTGTGTCGACTGCTGACCAGATGTTGTCTGATTGCCTTATTCAGGCTTCTCACTGTTCCTTTTCAAAGATAAGCCTGACAACGTCCAGATAATCTCCTGGACAACATCAACGCGGAGAATCCAGTTCTCGCAACCGTAAAGTAGAACGCTACGAACCGCGGCGATGTATACCATTCCCTTAAGGGACAGCCAGATGCCATAGTGGCACCACAGGTGTTGCAGATTGGCGAAAACTGCTCTGTCTTTCGTTATTCATTTCGTGATCTCCTCTCCAACACCAAAACCAGCTCCGAACAAACTCCCGAGGTACTAAAACTCGAAAACACTTCCAGCATATTACTAAAGAGGGTGAGTGCAGGCACAGGCTCCTGCCAGTCTTGAAAACGCATTTCGCATTTGGACGGCGCAAAACACACCATACCTGGATACCTCAATCTCCGAGTTGTGCAAAGCGTCTTTGACTTGTGTTATCAACCAGCAAGACGGTTATCGGCATACTTTAACTCAAGGACTCTGTTCCCTGGGAGGATTTTGACTCCTCCATTTGTTAGATCTGACAAAGTATTCTGTAGAACGGCCTCTAGGATAAAGTTGAGAAGGAATGTGGATATAGAAAAGCCTTGTCGAACTCCATTGGAGACGGCGAACGGTGGTGAAAGCTGGTCACAGGTCCTAACCCGACCTGGGGTATGACAATTCCACGCTTTGAGGATCGGTACATACTTCTCAGGTACTCCATTCCTCAACAAAACAGTTTCATAGTGCGGTCCCATTAACAGAGCCGAAGGCCGCGCAATTGTCTAAGATTACAGTGACAATTGGTCTTTGAGGAGCAAGGTGGTGCCTAGCAGCTGTCGGAGGTTGAAGATTTGATCGATACATCAACAACCGGCGAAGAAAATCAGCCTGTTTCGCGTGGGTCTGCTCTTCACGCATCGTGTACAGTTGGCGGAGCATGACGCATACCAACTTCATTGATGCTATCGGGATTAGGCTTAAATCCCGACGATTGGCGCAAGTACTGCTCGGGTCTCATTTGAAGATGAGGAAAACAATCAATTTCCCCCACGAGAAGGGGACCTGCGCAGTGTTTCAAACATTAGAGCACGGAACTTGTAGTTCTCTGACAAGCTTTATTCTATCGTCTTCAAATAAAGCTGGGAAAGGCCATCAGAGTCTGAAACTTTGTGATGTCCTAATGCATGCATCTCCATACGGATTTCTGCCTCAGAAGGTGGATTTGTTGAGATACCATAGGACGTTTGCCGTAGGACGTTTGCGTAGCTGTGAGAGGAGCTGACGATGATAGCCACCTAAGTTGCATCCTAAAGTAGTGCCCCTCCTAGCGTGAAGACGTCGCTGTTTAGTATGCATGAGCGAGCCGTTAACTTCACAGATCGTATGTATAAGTGGGGTAATCCAGACAAATGTGACCGCATTCCGAGTACGATCAGGTCCAGCTTCATGTTATTCAGTCAAAATTCAGGAAGCTGGATCAATAATACGTTGGGTGAACATTAAACCGGAGTTAGTACATGCCATGCGTCTGCGCAAACGGCTACAAGATTGGACGATGGTCCTCCAACCAATGATATGATCTAATGTTTTCTATTAATCATGCTCCATTTTTATGAGTAAACATTGGCAGTTTCTGCTACCAATTCTCCGTGTATTTCATTGATGTTTGTAGTCCGGTTTGAAGCCAATTCAGTTCTGACTATTACAGTACGGGTTCTCGTATTCCTACATTCAATACAAGTCTTGCTACTACAATGAGCTAGTTGGTACAGTGGTGAAACACACGCCTTCCCTGAAGTGGGTCTGGAATTCAAAGCCCTGGTGGAACAAAGAATATGCACTGCCGATGAGCCCTGATAAGATCAAAACTCTAGTCTGGTGCTTTGGAGTGTACGGTTGACTAGAATAATTGAGGATTTTGCGTGAATGTGAAGTCTGAAGGATGGCCAGTTCTAATCAATATCTAGTTGCATTTTATAGGTAGTAAAGCATCGTTAAGTTATGCTCATGTTTTCAGTTGAAAGAACCGTCATTTAATAATGGCAAAAAGGATACAAGGACGACAGTGTGTGTGCAAAATGTGAATAATTGACAACTGCATCTAAAAGAATCAGAACAAACCATTTTCTTGTCAGTCATTGTCCGGGCAAGATGGGGTGAGTTTCTGTAACTAGATATGGAAAGGAATCATTCTTTATTTGGCGCGAGTGAAGGGATAGGATTTAATTGCTTATAGGTTGATATGTAAGAGGTGGACAAATGTGTGTCTACAAACGTGAAGCTTGCATCAATATGGCTGACAAATATTATTTACCATGACAGATAAAAGTATTTTGGAAACACGGCTAATCATTGTGAGGTACACCTCAACTGCTTGAAGTCAACCAACCCAGTGAAATCATAGGGGAACGTGCAAGGCGTTTAGCGAGACCAATTTCGAGTAAAAGTTCTTAAACTGATTAGTCCGAGCATGAGTAATACAGACTTCTTACCGAAAAGGAAGACTTTTCAGCATGTGAACAACAGTGTGGGTATGCAAATATGGGCAAAAGCGAAGACAGAATGATGTTAGAATTGTGAAAGTAATCGCCTTGCTTTGAGTTAAGTATCAGGGAGAACGTTTTTAACTGAGACACATGCGGTTTCTGTATTGAAGGTATATGGACGCTCGACTGTTGTCCAGCACTCTAAACAAAGCAGCATGGTTTTGAATTATAAATTCATTCTTTTCCAGCAAAATAATCCAAAATAATCCAATTATTTTGTATATGAGGATGAAGCACACGCGTTCTGCCATGTGATCCTCAGGTCCTCAGATACGAAATGTGGCAAACTGTAGCACAACAGTTCAAGTGTACACCTTTATATGCCCATAATCTGTTTTGTGTTATGTTACCGAGTCACTTTGTACTGTTACCATAATCCAGGTCAATATGTTATTAATAACGCTCGCCGCGAACTTTCATCACGATATATCAAAATCGGAATCGTTGATAGGTGGAGAGAATTTTATTATCAAAAGCAGCATCCTCTACTTAGAATGATGTTCATTTCAAGCATTTAGTTCCTGTTGGTACTTCATCATTCGCAGTGAACGTAGAGCAATTACTGGAGCGACGGGCTGACAGCTTTGTTGCATGATCACATAAAAGGAATTACAAATACTTTGCCCGCCGGGAACTCCTCACCTATTATTCTCAATAAATGCATCAAATCTCATAAATCGGTGGCTGCTCTTCATATTGAAGACCTTTGTTAACTACATTGAAAATACCTAGCAGATTTATGTCATTGCAGTGCACATCCGCAAGTTAAGGATGAATCACGTAGAGAAAGATGAAGGCACCCATTCCGTATTTATGAATCCCATCTGAGTTTGCACCTAAAATTAAAACCTACAGTGCAATGTAGGCTGAAAGCGAACAACCACATTCATAGTGTATCTCATTTGAAAGGCATCATTTAACCCGAATGTTTGTTAGCAGAAAGATTTCAAAACACAGCATGAAACATTTCTTGTTGGGAACTGGATAAGTGGAACCGTAAGGACTGTGGGTCTGAGGCGCTGAAATGGTTTTAATTCAGTAAATCACTTGAGGCACCAGCAAGTTGCGGTTATTAACGTTTATGGGTTTCCAAATGGGATTGAAGTCTTTCAAGATAAGACATGGGAGAATAAAAAGGTTCCATAAAAAGTGAGACAAGAAGGCGGCCAGAACAAAGTGTACCATAAGGGATTAGAACAACAGCCAACAACTCCAGTTCTCCTTATTTATTTGAAGACAGTTTGCCTTCAACTTCCATTGCCTCAATCTATTTTGCAGCCAAGGTGGACTGACCAACAGGATGGGGGATAAATTGAGAGTGATTGATATATGAAGCTCTCAAAGGTTGAGCTCATGTGCCGTTATGTACAAAACGAGGTGTAAAAACAGAGTCAACTGTACTGGCATGATGTAGAAAATGGCAATATTCTGATAAACGTTTTCAACACATATCAAAGACGTGTTATTTTATGTTCCCAGGTAATGAACGCCATATACCGGGGTTTGTAAATGTACTTGAATTGATGCGTCAGAGGAAAAACAGACCAATATAGTCAGACAACATATAAGTTCAGAACACAAAGCCACATGCAGTGAACTAAATACGGAATAACAAGATAAGAAATCTCTACATAGGTG
>UZAN01042363.1:7806-21228 GCA_900618425.1 Echinostoma caproni
CACTTAGGTTTATCTACTTTTCCCCAATAAAGAAAAAAAACATTTTGAATTATATAAGAGTTCGCAAGTCTTCATTTTATTTCTCGCCTCGAGCGGGGAACCCTACTAATCCCTTTTCAGTACTCTCTGTTCTAGAGGCAATTCAAACCAAAAGAAAACACAGATACCTTTCAAGGACCCGGGACATTTGGGCAACAGTCTCGAACCCATGAATCACTTCAAGACTTCAAGACTGTCTTTTTATTTGATTGATACACAATTTATGACATGAACCTCGAAGGTGAGACCATGTCCTCACAATACTCATCCATTTACATACACACTGTCACCTGCCTGCTGAACATGATTTCATTGGTAAAACTTGAACATTAATTACATCGCATACATTTCCCCTAATTGTTTACACCTCGAGACCTTATCTGTAATAAAATTCAGTTGACCCACTGTTATATATTTATCGTGCGACTTGGGGCAAGCGTGCTGATGTAGAAGGCAGATCTCGACGAAGGAACGTGCAAGTCGTCGGATGTCAATATCGACGAATGCAGCGATGGTTGATCAGGTTGTAGGCAGAAGCACTGACAGCAGGGACTAAGTAGGTGGAGAGGTAGAAAAGCATCAATGACCCGCGCCAACCCGTTGACTCAGACGAACGCAGGAAGGATGTTGGCGACCCGTGTATTTCATGTTAATTTTTTGAAAAAACCCTTCCAAACCCATGATAATTCAAGGTGACATAACTTTGTATGTTGCTTCTTTGTGGACATTTCGCAATCACAAACACCATACATTATTCTTTATCTGTTAATTCGATGCCCGAGACATTTGAATTTTGCGTGGTCGGAGAACGTGAGCGACTGTTTGGCTCTCTCTGGACATCATATTTGACTCGCTTGCTTGAGTGCTTTTGGCCGCATATTTGCTTTATTGTACATTTTGTAATGATTTCTCTAATTCATTACCGTAGAACATTACGGATGAGTCGCGTTTTATTTTGGGATTCGTATCGGTTTCGGTTACGCGTCACTCAAGTGCAAATTGGTTGACGTACACTACCCCTAAACACGGCCCTGACGCTACCACACCTCGAATACTGTGTGCAGGCATGGGCACAGAAGCTCGTGTGCGACCACAGGGCTGTAGAACACGGCCAAAGATGATTCACTAGGCTTTTTCCTACGCTGAGGATGATGTTGAACTCCAGGCGCTCTAGAGAGCTACAGTTGTTCTATCTCTCTGTCGCACAAGCGAATCAGAGTGACTTAAAAGAGGTTCTTCAAGATACTGAAGGCACTCTTACAGCCTAGCGGGCAACTCTTTTCCGTCAGTGGAAACCCAGCGCTAAGAGGACACTAGCTGAAGCTGGTCAAACCTCGTGCACTAAAGAGAGAAAGGGCAACGCTTGGAACAGACTTCTTTCTGAGGTTGTCTCGGCGTCCACGCTGGAATTGTTCAAAAAAGACTTGATGAGTTGTGGGTTGTAACCTTCCCTGAATCAGACTAAGAAAAGAATCGACACTCTTTGGTGTTATCCATATATGTAACTTCCCCTCTCATCTTTATTATTATTTATATCATCCCAAATACTTGAACTACCTTCACCTCACCTGTCTAATTCCAAAACCCCACACCTTCCTCCCCGTACTAGCTTAATTTTCTTTTATCATATTAATCTATCTTCGCATGCCTGCGGGTTCTCTACTGTTTTCTGGGGGAGGGGTTACTCGGACCTCCCGGTTAACCTGTGAATGATCAACTGGTGCTGCTTTCATCGACAGCAAACCGGATTGGCGTCCCTGCTGCACGACCGTACTCTTACACCACCAAGGACCGATCATCTCACTGTCGAAGCGTTACGAGACCCGTGACCCGTAGACGCGAGAACCTGGACTACCATACTGGCCCAGGCCGCAAGTCCTGTGAAGTGTGCTGTTCTGTCCTGTCCAACTGAATTGTAAGGAATCTGATAATGTACACAGACATTCTGCCTTTCAGAATACACTATTGACTAGAAAAGGCCGACAACACAAGGAACTGGAAACGCGGCTGGCAAGAACCTCACTTCGCCATGTGAGATATGAACTGAACTGAACTGACTCCGCCCTCCGTTATTGAGAGTGGGTAATATTCTGTCTCCTTATTGGGAACTGATTTTCTTGTTAGCCGCCCCAATGCAATTTCTGAACGGCGCTCGAATGAAAACCGTTCGCTAAGTCTTAGGGTTTTCAGATATCATACCACTATTTTATCTTCTGGAGACATTTTCGAAATGATAATGTTTGTTTGTCCGTTTCAACCATCAGATTACTGAAGGTCACGCGCGCTTTCATAAATACGACTCCGTCATGTGTATACGCGCGTTGATAGTAAACGCATCGTTAATATGGGAAAGTGATTCATAATGAGCATCGGCGTTGCTCTACATATCTCGGAATAGTAGTTCTAAGTCTGCTCAAACAATGGCTCAAGTTTGTGATCTGGTGCGAGCTTCTGCTTGGTTGCCTTTGGTGAGGGCAACTGCCATAGGGTGGATACCCGTAGCTCAAAACACACTACCAAAACCACTTGCCATAAAAGACGCTGCTGCGGATAATGTTCTATCCGCTCTCACCGATCACAAGGCTATCATAAATGTCAGTGGCCAAAGGTTCGAAGTTTCCAAAAGCTGTCTAAACCGGTATCCACATACATTATTGGGGTCTGATGAAAAGGATTATTTCTACGATGAAACTGTTGGAGAATATTATTTCGATCGTGACCCAGAGATATTTCGCCATATATTGACTTATTATAGATGCGGACATTTACATTACCCTAAGAAAGAATGTGTTATGCAATATGAAGATGAACTTTCGTACTTCCGAATAGCTCCAGAGGCACTTGGCGATTGCTGCTACGAAGACTATCACGACAGCAAACGGGAAAACTCAGAGAGACTCCTGGAAGAGAAATCAGTGACAAAAGAGTCTGCAGATGTTCCAAAAGATTTCCGCAGCCGGCTATGGCATGCATTTGAAAACCCTGAATTCTCAACTACTGCAATTGTTATCTACTATGTGACTGGATTTTTCATAGCTGTGTCGGTGTTTGCAAACATTACGGAAACTATCCCGTGTGGACCGGAGCCTGGTTTATTAAAGCAGCGAGCATGTGGTGATCGCTATGTGGATGCATTTTTCTGTTTGGATACAGCTTGTGTTGTAATCTTTACAATTGAATATTGTGCCCGGATGTACGCTGCTCCTAATCGCTGGAAATTCTTTATAACCGTAATGAGCATCATTGACGTTGTCGCTATATTGCCGTTTTACATAGGACTGCTTATGCCGGATAATAAGGTGAGTGTTAAGGTTTTCAGAATGACCCTATTATATCAGAGCAAGGGCGAAAGCTTGATAGAAACATAAAATTTTAGTTTAGTTCAGTGGTCCAGGATCTGATGGTGAAGTGCAAAATAAATGTATACTGGAAGAAACTGTGTGATGGATAAATTTATATGATAGCGTACAGTCCCAAGGTAATTTTTTCTAAAATAGTGTAATTTCGTGGTTTTTTAAATGGTTGAATAGACGTTCACATACACCGAGATGATGATTAAATAATGGTTTTATTGAGTGAATATTTATTTATCTGTGGTCCTTGAAAATTTTACTTTGTGAGTATGTATTTTTTGAAAACACTGGAAAAAAGTGGTTTATTATGTGTGGTTTTATACTATATATTAAATAAACGTTGAAGCACAGGTGGTTCGTCGTGAATAGATTTCGTTTTCCATGTCATAAAATGGTTTAATCCGGTATTATCAGGCTTATTGCAAGACACACAGGAAAGGAGAAAAGTCCTTATGAAAAGTAATCATTTTTTGAGTTGTAGTGGGTGAAATAGCTGGTGTTAATCACCCAATTTCAATTTAATTATTCTGTTTCTGTCAATGGTGCTGCTGTTAACATCTTAAGTCGTGATTGTTGGATGCTCTAAATAAAATTATAAACGCCAGTTTTCCATTCTCACTGTGGTCATTTACCAACAGATAAACGTAAATCGTAGCTGCTATCAAAACTGTAATATTATTGGATAAAAGCCATAGTGGTAAACAACATATTTCAAACTCTAGACTGGTTGTAAAGGCATCCATACAATTTAGTATATAGCATTTGCACGCTTATTAACACTCGGTGGAGTTAACGATGTCAATTCTTTATAAAATTTGTGTAAACAGATGGCACACTCAGTAAACGGGAAAAAGTGTTGATGCAAAGAAAAACTCCAAGAGGAATCTATACAATATTTGGAACAAAAAAGGAGTAAAACTATCTAACAAATTTGTTGTAATAACACTTGTATTTCCACTTTTCACGAGCCATAACTCTGTAGGCGTTGTAAACAAAAGATGAAAACGTTCACAGTAATATAATAAACTGTACAAACTGGGATTTCATTTTTACCTAATCGTTGGCCTGGAAAGGTAGTATCAAACAAATGCTTTTATTTAAACATTAAAGTTACTAAATACCAAAAATCTAAGTTACTATGCTGAAAAAGATTTGGTTTTAATCGCTCTAATTTAGAAAATGGAACATTTTAACATATTGAGAAAATAATAAGATGTTTAAAAAATAACTTGAACAAATATGAGCGTACTCTTGCGAGAATATCAACCGCAGACGGTAATATAGTTGCTAACCTTTAATTGCAAAATTGGTTTGTTTTGTCAGTGAAACACTTTACATAAACCTGTAGCGTAGAAGTAAAAGATAAAATATATTAAATACAACCTTCAAAAAGTCAAAATTAAAAATTATATTTTCAGCCGGTGCAATGGTTTGCTTAATTTTAGAGTAATTTTTTATAATTACGCATTCAAAGATGATCAAGTGGGTTTTGCTTATGCTTCTAATTTCAGTCTTTAGAGAGGCATGTATATCTGACTTGTTGCCCAATACGATTAATTTATTTTAATCAAAATACAAAGTTGCAATTGAATTGTAGTTTCTGCAAACTGCATACAGTTATTCTGATGAAGTCTGCCAAATTTTGTTTGCATGCTTATCTGAGATAGTTCAATGAAAAAATGAAATGAAATTTGTTACCCGTGTAATTGCATGTGCACAACTGAATTAGTATATCGTTTAAGTTTATTACCAGGCAATGGCTTTTGATCTTTTATGTTTGAATTTTTACATTTACTCATTTATAATAAATAACCTATTTTCTTTGAATCTAGATTAAATTAAATATTACTCCGAATAGATAAAACTCGGGCGATGAAAGTGCTGTACATTTCGTTCAAACCACCGGTTCATAGAAGATCAACACCTAATCAATGAACAAAGTAAGAGACAAAAATGGCCAAATTAAGGCTCAAATTATGAAAGATATCAAGAAAACTAAAGAATGCAGATGCATAAACTAAAAGATTATATGATCATGAAACGTCCTGCAAATAGTCTATCTCCTACTACAAGGTCTTTCGTTTCCACCAATAGTTTATATTTTTCCGGAAATTGCCTCAGCACAGTTGATCGATTTATGTATGAAAGACGTATTGTGGGTCAAATTTTCAACTTATTTTTTTCTCCTGCTCTTTTATACACACCTGTATTTCAACTGTTCTCATCTAGGTTTTCATGATTTTTCAAAAAACGTGTTCCGTTTACTTTTATTTTAACCCAGTATTTTAAGTTTGGTTATTCTGTGCTTTCCTTTAGTCTTGCTTGTACTGTGTTATCACAGAAGATAATGTGGCATTTTAACCGTCCGTGGCCTTTGAAGCACCTCCAGTGTTTGTGAAAAAGGTTAAATTAATGTGTGTCCATTACCTGGCACAGCAAGCAGCTGTTGCTCACGATATAGGGAAACATATCTACCAAAGTTGAGGCAAGAGGTGTTTTAGGTTTCAGTTAAAGTTTCATTTTTGAGCAAAATTACGCAGTACTTTTAGGTGGATTTTGTATCTTTAGAGCGTTTGTGTGCCTGTATCTGTATGGTTTAAATAAACGATCGCATAAACAAAAGTAAAAGAAACAAGCAGTGAACTGGGCAGATCAAACATATTGGGCGATTTATTCAACACCTACAAGTTGAATTCAGGGGAGTTTGGATATAGATTTACTTACGCAACTGAATTTTGGCATCAGATTAGGTTAAAATACCATATTGTTTGGAATATTCGTTAAACAGTCTTACAACTGGACCCAATGAACATTTGGTAAGCATCAAGGATGGCGGATAAAGAATCGTTAGTTTATCGTATGCTTTGGAGATACGTAATAGGTTGAGCGGCTAAGGACGTAATCATTAGGGTTTCCTCAGATTTTTACTGAGAACACAGGGTGACATAATCATGTGTTGCTCAGAGTAGTCAGATTTGGTCTACTTTTCATTGCCTTTCGGGGAGTTATGTTTTGCACAACAGTACGATCGCTTTTTATTTGAAAATTTTATCTATTGTTGGAATAAAAATAATTGTATTATTGCTAGAGTGACTGAAAATGCCATTGCATTCCCTCAAAGCTAGTTTAAGAAGACTAAATTCTGATATCAGTTTCATTCAATCTAGCTATTCTGCAAATAGAGTGACTTTTATAGATGATAGGACTTCGATTGTGCGAATCGACAAAGAGTACTGGACAGCTGTTTTGGATCTTTTGGGACTCTTCAGCATGAAATTATATATTTATCAACCTATCGGGGATGAAAAATTTCGAAATAAAAGTCAAAATCGTTATTGATATTCTAAATGGTCAAGTGAATAACACCTTTAGCCAGTGGTTATATCATTTAGACGACTCAAATAAAATCCCCCATTATTTGAATTTTATTTCCTAATGGATGATAAAAGCTTACGGAAAGTTGAACACAGAAATTAGAACCATCAAAAACCCCAGGATCTGTGAATGGGCATTCGTAGTACAACCGAGAAATGCCTGGGTTGAGCCTCACTTGCCCAGAACTTAGCCCCTAAATCGTTTGGCGATTCTTTTCACATTTGATGATGCGCACATCCCAGTATTTTGAAGTACAACAGCACAGAACAAAAGTATACAATAAAAATATGCTATTCCTCAGGGTAATTGTTCCCCTTTGTCTCCAAAAACATGAATCAATCTATACCTGGTATTGTCCTCCTCTCTGAAAAATGGTTCAACCTAATAAAGGGCTGAAATTACCCTTTAATAAAAGTGTAGAAAACGTACAGCCAACATTTATATAAAATCAGCATCCTTACTTTTTACTTTACTGGAATAACATATCCCTGACAAGAAAAAATAATGTTGCATGAATCTCAAATAATGCAACAATCAATGTTACAAAGAGTGGTTTTAGGAACTCATAACTATGAACAGATACACTTGATTTGAAGTGCAAAACAGTCGCTACATTTGTCAAAAAGTAAAATTTTATCATCTTATTCCTGAACAGATTTTAAATTTCACTTTTTTGCTGTTTGTGTCACTGCTCATGGTGAACTGTCTCTCCCTCTTTCATGTGCGTTTGCTCAGCATGTCTATTCTCTTCAAATCACATCTCTGAGACATTTGATTTTTAGTTGTTCTGATTTCGTCAGTTCATCCCCCCAGAAAAACATAGAAGTAGGTGAAACTGCGTCTGGGCACGAAAAACTTAAAAAGATCATTTATCCACATTTCTGCATACGTAAATCTATCTATCTATCTATCTATCTATCTATCTATCTATCTATCTATCTATCTATCTATCTCTATCTATCTATCTATCTATCTATCTATCTATCTATCTATCTATCTATCTATCCTATCTTAGCGATCTGTCGGTGTCTATCTATCTATCTATCTATCTATCTATCTATCTATCTATCTACGTATCTATCAATCTATCGACTTATATTTCTATCTATCATTCTATCTATCTCTCATTGGATCCGTGTCTATTTATCTATCTATCTATCTATCTATCTATCTATCTATCTATCTATCTATCTAATCAGTCTGTTTATCTAACTATCTATCTATCTATCTATCTATCTATCTATCTATCTATCTGTCTGCCTATCTATCTATCTGTCTGTCTGTCTGTCTGTCTGTCTGTCTGTCTGTCTGTCTGTCTGTCTGTCTGTCTGTCCGTCCGTTAGTCAGAAAATGGTCCGACTTAGCATATGATTCCTATTTGTCACGCATGGATGACAACGCACCTCTATCGAGACAATGGGGTTAAAACCACAAGTACTGGTGATGTGTTGTGACCAACAGCGGTTGTGTGGATTGTGAGATAATTGGCGATGTAGACCAACGAGTTATGGTCCATTGGATCTATTTCCGTCGTGTCTGAGTGATTGCCAAACGGCAGGCCTTCGGTATTTTCAAAAGCTGTATCACTTTGAAATACGGTTTGTACAGGATGACCAATTTTTATTTCATTGTACCACATAAAAGGAAGTAGGACGATGGCAACTTAAATTTCTGACTCAACTTCAGCAGCATAAGATAGGCAATCTGAGCTTGGATTTATCGATTCGTTGGAAATAGTGACAGCCCCTAGGAATTTGGCCCCATCAGTTTTCAGTTCTGAAAATGAAACGCTACTTTTACCAGTTATACTATTACATTCATTAGATAATTCAAGCACACTGACGTATTTTCTTCAGTTTGTACCGTTTGAAGTTGTACAAATGAGAAATCACTTATGTGATCAATATTATCGGAGTTGGAGAAATTTTGGCGTTGCGGATCTTCTGTGTGAATAATACAAATGGACAAATTATGTCTGTCGCTAGTCTGAAACTAGAAAGGAAGAATACAATTCAAACAAACAAATTACCGCTTTTCTTGATGAGCTCCTTTCTGTCTCGACGTATCATGATGCACTATCTGAAGCTACTCAGGTCTCAACTGACTTACGTGCCACTTCCGCACCCGAGCTGGAGGATAGGTGCAGTTCTGAGCCAGTCGAATAACATTTTGAGCATTCGCCTTTCTGGTCCCGTTTCTTTTCAAACAGTTCGCTTTCATCGTGCAAGGCTTTGTTCACGCACGCATGCACACACACACACACACACACACATACACGCCACCTCACGGAAAATGATCTGGGGCGTGAATAAATCACATGCTAACTGTTCGAATGACCTTACTTTTCGTTTTACCTCTTGCTGTGAGCCAATAGTACATTGGTTTGGCAACAGACTTAGGTCATGAGGTAGATAAAACGATCTTTCCAGCCACCCCCGCCCCGCTTGTTCTAAATCTGATTTCACCAATGCGTGTGCTTTGGTGGATAGAGTTCTGCTGAAGTTTTTCATAACAAAGAAACAGGTGTTCGTATCCTTAAGGAGGAAACCGTTCAAGTGCATTGGGGATTTTAAAAGTCCCACTAAAGTCTAAACTAAAATAGCTAGAAGCATGCGGTTGGCTATAGTCCGTGCTAGAACCAAAATGAGACCAACTGCTTTCTCAAATGGTTGTTTGCATTAACCAAAAGAACACCAAATTGAGGCACACATGAGGATTATTTGTACATATCTGACCCCGGATGAAGTGTCTGTGTGCGACCTAACCGTAGTTCATTTGAAGCAAACTGCGCCTGGCTCATGAACGATGATAAACAAACTTCTAATGCACCATATGTTTTCAAACCATATTTCAATTCAACACTGTTTGATTTAACCCACTGTGCACTGGTGTTGTGACGCGTGCAGGAAATTTCCAAATGGAGAACGGGGATATAAAGAAGCCTCCTTCAATCCATTATTCAACAGTAGAGGATCAGATTTCACTAATAAACGGTGAAACATATTTAGCATGCAACCTATTTCGTTCAGAATCCAGTTGGTGGATGGGGATTACACTGGGTTATCATTTTTGAAAAAAAGAGGGAAAGAACTGAATTTGATTCATGCGTCCAGTAATCGGGAACAGTTTGCGTTATCTTTAGACATCAGTTGTACATCTCATGTGATCAATCGGCTTGGCATACCGTTGAATATACATGATTACGCGAGCGCGTGTTTGTGTGCGCGAGAGCGCGATTACATGCCGGACACAGATGTGCAGCTGCAGTTTTTCTGCGACAAAGACCTGTACTGATAGACAACGATTAAATTTTGGCGGTTCTCGTTCGACGACTGGATGTTATGTCGTCTTGGTTTTTGAAGTGTATCTATACATCGATGGATATCGCTAGAAGTAGTATTATAGTATGTCTCAGCATATATATATATATCTATGAAGAATGAAACGTGCATCAATTTTACGCGGAATGTTGCATCAAGTAAGCATTGACAAACCCAAGCGCTTAGTTTTAACTAGAGATTTCCGGTCGATCAAAGAGAATTTTGTGAGATGTTTGGGATAGCTAAGGGGCACGTAAACCGAAATATGCTTCAGAGCTTCCGGGACGCGCATCTCTCTCTCTCTGTTCTCACAGACAAACACAAAAGCAGAGTCGGAAATGATGGTATCTCAGATTCATCGAACTATCTTGTCTGTTCCAGACAAACGTTCGAAAAAAAAGATTCCGCTTCATTCAACCGGAACATATCTGACTCGCTCAATTGGGCGGGTGCGAGATGCGGATAGAACAGTTGTTTTTTCGAGTTTAAGCGTTCCGGTATCCCTTGAGGCAATAAAAAATGAGATATTCTAACTTAAGCAGCACTGACTAATGAAGTCAGAGTTTGTTCTGTGTGATGCTTCCCATGCAGATATTGGGGACAACGAAATCCATTTGTTCCAACACTTCTCTGATTGGTGGAAAACAAAATAGTAACAAATGAATTTGTATTTGAGATTACATTGAGAGAATCCAAAGTTCGAGGCAAGCTTGTTTTTCGTTCCACGTCGACTGGTAATCACCAGATTACACCTTTAAAATGTCACTGATAGGTTGAGAACAACGTGACAACTGAGTTGATTTAGTAATCTGCCAGTCATTATATCACATCCTACGTCCAACAACTAACTTGACCGTATCTCCCGCTAGTTTGATGAATGAAAGCTTTTCTGTTACGGATAACATATAGGTACTTATCTGGCTCACGTTCTTTTTGACCAACACAAACTATTTCCAGTTTCGAGGATAAGACAATAGGCGGAATAATTTTCTCCCTTTTTTCCGTACACTTTTCCGCCCCACCTATTTGTTTAATTCAAGTGTTTTTTCTTTTTTTCTTTTTACCGAAATCTTTTACGAGCTGTTCGTTTAATTTGACTTGACTCAGTGTGACTCAATTTGTTAGACAGCTAGTTTGAAACGAAAGTATGATTGGCAAAAATTATTAAATGAATAGTATCCACGTATTTTAGTGGGTAAAAGAACACGCCAACGATTGGTTCTCATTAGCTCGGATGAACAGACTATTTATTCCGTTATCCTCTCATTAACTATTAGAACTGAAATGTCCTTCAAAAACACGATGATTTTTTCAAAAATATGATACGCTTCAACTTTTCCAAAAAGGACAATAATCAACGTTGTTTTTGAAAGAAAATGAAGTTGTTTTTGACGTTGTGGATGAAATTACCTAGCACCATTTCTCAATCGAATACCCTACTGTTTCCTTACGTTAATTTTTCTTTCATTTGTTTAGCCAAGGGTTTTGCTCTATTTTCTTTGTTTCTTGACCATTGTTTTAGTCACGGTAACCACTCAACGTTCAAAAGTGACACGCGACCAATTCATCATCGCGTTACTCAATCTGTGCCTCGTGCAATGTTCATTCAACACTGCGAATTTTCCAGTATCTGGTTCTTCGACTTTCGCTCACAATCCCGTTGCCAATCTCTTTAAGTGCTCGCGTAGCCTCGAATCTTGTGAGTAAATGGGCTGAAGAGAAAGAGAACGATTTGTGGAGTAAAAGTAGCTTGATATCAGTCTTCTCAAGAGCGTTCTGGCAAACAATTGAAGCCTGATATTGGTTGATACTTAAGTGGCGCTTGCATCAGAGGACTTGAACAAAAAGAAAATCGGTTTTTCTAGAATAACTAGAAAGCCACAAAACAATGCGTTCTATTATCAATAAATTGATAAAATGGAAACATAAATTGCGTGTGAAACGGGGCAGGTGCTGGGCGAATATTCAGGCGGAAAAAGTCCTATTTTTGAACTTAATTTTCAAAGAATTTTCTTTCCTTTAACTTGCCTGAGGTCATTCAAGTAATCAAGGAAGCGGCTGTTTATTCATAAGTTATGATAGGTCTATTAACGGGAGAGTTTTTGGAAACGCTTTATCAGGAAACTTGCATGATATTTTAAAGTTGATACAATTTTAGAATAAACTGTTTTTTATTTTGCAGTGCTACGATAGCAACAGTGTTTCAAACTGGGCAATACATAGGACGAGTTTATCGGACAAACGAGTTTGGCGGACAGTTATGATTTTTATATTTGTATTCGCATATTTAATTCAGCGAATTTCACGCAAGTTTTCAGTCAACTGTAAACCATCCGTGCAGTACGGGTGAAAAAGTACGTTAGAATAAGGTTGATCAACCACGAGATTAATTGTAAAATCAACTTTTTTTATCATTCAGAATTACGAGATACCGATAAGTTTCGGTCCGCCGGATGGAATAAATCGGTCGATGGAACGAAGGGAGCAATGAGGTTTGTGAAGTGCACACGGATTGATGGGCAATATAGAAACGTAATCAGGAAAAAAGAAAGGATTTTAAAACGTAAAGGAATTATTGAAATGTTCGCTGTAAACAATGCTTTGCCAGAGCAGACAAGGGGAACTCGGGTGATAGATTTCAACACTGAGAGGCGAACTCACAAGAGAGCAAATAAAGGACTTTAGGCAGATAGCACCGATGAACACAGACGTTTTATCTCAGAGTGATGAGAGTGAATGTAACGCAATCTTTTTCGTCAGACGGTCCTTCCAATAAGTAATAATGTGAGTGTGCAAATTCGGACAAATACCACGTTTTGGGGCAACAGCTAATTAGCTTAAATAATGACTCTGGTCCTTGGCTTAATTATGAAAATGCCAGGTGTTTTCTAGTCCGTTTCAGTGTGAAGTGGACTCAGCAATCAAAATGATCAATATTTATATAGAATCAATCGNTGAGCAATTAGTCAAGTTCACAGGGCACAAAAATATCAGGAAAAATCTTTTCAAGGTAATTCTAACTAGGTCTATTGATGTGACGTATGTGCGGTTCGCGATTCCGGACAAGACTAGTAATTTACCAGAACAGTGGGTACTGAGTTACTTTGTAATCATGTGATATGCACAGGTTTCAATACTATTATTCCCAGTCTCTTCAGGAGTTAGAAAATCAAAGTGTGGGGAATTGGACCATTTCGATTCCATTTAATGAAAATGATGACCTCAGAAAGACATGCAAAATAAGGTAACTTTGGGGAAAAAGTTTATGGCTCGAATTTCACTGAACACTGTCAGATATAAATCTGGTTTAAAGTCATTGAAAAACGACCATACTT